>ML245893.1:0-22680 GCA_005239495.1 Nicotiana undulata | reverse complement strand
TAGGTCGTGCTATGCGTTCGCATAGCACAAGACACCAGACACCCGAAAATTGTGCAAAACACCATATTTTAAGCCTAAAAATCACTCCGATGCCTATCCAAAACTTACCCGAGTCCTCGGGGCTCCAAACCAAGTATGCACACAACCTCAAAAACATCCTATGGACTTATACGTGCGATCAAATCACCAAAAAATAACATCATAAACAACGGATTTAACCCCAAAATCAATGAAAATTTCCAAAATTTCTAAAACATCAAACTTTGCATTTACGGGTCCGAATCACGTCAAACGACTTCCGTTTCTTACCAAACTTTACAGACATGACATAAATATTATATCGATCGGGCTCCGGAACCAAAATACGGGCTCGATACCACAGATTTCACATATACTTAAACTTTCAAAAATCCTTTATATTTTCATAAAATAATTTCTTTCAAAAATTCATTTCTCGGGCTTGGGACCTCGGAATTCAATTTCGGGCATACATCCAAGTCCCATATTTTTACGGGTCCGGGTCCGTTTACCAAAAATGTTGACCAAATTCAACTTAATTCAAATTACAAAATCAAACTTATCATTTTTCTTAGTTTGTTTTTCACATAAAGGCTTCTCGGCTACACGTCCGGGCTGCGCACGTAAATTGAGGTGAGATAAAATGAGGTTTTTATGACCTCGAAACATGGAATTGACCAAAAATACACGGGATGCCCTTTTGGGTCATCACAAAATATTTTATACATAATAAATATTTTGTATATATTTAAAAAAATTAACTTAAGAATAACAAACCTTAACATGGTAAAAGGAGATACTAAATTAGACAAGCTAATGAAAAGCCACAAGACAACATAATAAAATTAAGTATTGAACAATATAATAGCAAAACTAAGGAACAAATAGAGAGAGAAATCAAAATATCCATCATACAAAAAAGAAGGTTAAAAATTATTTAAATTTGAGATGTGAAAATTTTATTTAAGTACGATAAGAAATAGCATGCATGTGGATAGGGTCATATAACAAAAGTCTAATAGATAAAAGAAAAAATAATAAATAATAAATAAGAAAAATAAATTTGAAATAATATGACAATCTTTATACTAAGAATTACTTTAGAAAATAAAATAAAGCAAGTATACAATACTTAATATTATTGATAAGTTTAATAATTTAAAATTTTCAAACAATAGTTTAAAAATAAAATAAATATTTAATTTAATATTAAATAGTAACATATATATCTATATTATATTAAAAATAGTAGTGGACAAGAATATTAAATAAAGTGTAAAGTTAATAAAATAAATTACATGAAAACGTGATAATATTACGTATTAGATAACATTATAGCAAAAGTAAGAAAAAACTAAGGAAAAGACTATTTGAACTCGAGATTAGAAAGTTCTTAAAGTTGTGATGAGAACGCTCAAAATGTGAAGATGATCACAAAATTCAAGTTTTGCTAGATAAAGAAAAATAAGAATTTGATACCAAATTAATAATTTTAATATACTAAATAAATATCTCATGTACGTAATTTTACTAATGAAAATCAAAAGCTAATTTTTTATCTTGAAACTAAAAGAGAATGAAAATTTAATTGCACGTATACAAAACCTAATAATAAAAAATTTAATAGATTTGAAATAATAAAAGAACTTATGTATTACTTTTTAGACTAATTATAAATATATTTTTAAATAAACGTGATATTATATGAGTATCGGCCAAAAATTATTGTGTAAAAAGCTAATTAAAATTTCTTAGCAAGGAAGAGAATGTATAAAGAGGAAATATAGATAGTGCGATGACATTTATATTTTAAATTTATTTAAAATATATGAAATAAATTATTAAATAATATTATGTCACGACCCAAAATTCATTAAAGGTCATGATGGCGCCGGACACCACTGTCAGGCAAACCAACAATAAATATTTAATTTGGTTCTCAACCCAACACTAACGGAGCTGCATGCACTACTTGAAGGACTGCGTCTACAGTACAACATAACTTGACGCCACTCCAAATAGATGTGGACTCCACTGAGGTAATTAACACGCTCCACAAACATAATCTTCATTACTCATCTGTTCTTTATGAATGCATGTATCTTCTTCAACAACTGGATAGTCCACGTATATCGCATACATATAGGGAGTTGAATGTGGTGGCGGATAAACTAGCAAAACACGGATCAACCCTACCTATGGAAACTACTACGATATTTTTGTCTCATTCTCTCTTTTTGCGGGATGATCTCAGGCATGATCGTATGGGCACTACACAGTTGCGACTACATGCAACTCCTCTGCCCAGTAGCCAAATCTTTTTTTTACTTAAATTTAGCATCAACTACTAGTACTACTCTAGAACAAACTTGTCCGCAGGATGTAACATCTTTTTGTACTGGGGAACCATCGAGTTCCACCGCTCCCTGTAATGGCACTTACTTAGATTTATACAAGTATCTGTTCCTACCAAAAAAAAAAGAAATCGTATTTCCTTCAAATAAATTATAAAAGATGAGATTTTGTGACGACCTGACCAGTCGTTTCGGGAATTTAAGCTCCGTTCGGTGGTGTAAAGTGATAAACATCTTCACGTTGTGTATATCGACCTACGTGCGTGGTTAGATTCGGTTACCGGGTAATTCGGAGTCGAATTGGAAGAAAAATTTTAGTTTTGGAAACTTAAGTGATGAAAGTTGACCGGAGGTTTGACTTTTATGTAAACGACCTCGAAATGAGTTTTGGTTAATGCCAACAGATTCGCATGATGATTTTAGACTTAGGCGCGTGTCCGAAATTGGATTTGGAGGTCCGTAGAGTGATTTGAGGTAACTTGGCGAAAGTTAGAATTTCGGCGATTTCGGCCGATAGGTAAAATTTTGATATCGGGCTCGGAATGGAATTTCGAGAGTGGCTGTAGGTCCGTTGTGTCATTTGGGACTTGTCTGCAAAATTTCACGTTAATCGGGGTTGAATTGATAGGTTTCAACGCGAGTCTTGATATTTAAAGTTTTGAAAATTCCTAAGTTTGATTTTTGGTATGATTCGTTGTTTTAGTGTTGTTTATGTATCTTGAAACCTCGAGCGAGTCTGTGTTAGGTTATATGACTTGTGTGTGTGGTTGGACGGGGTACCGGGGGCATCGGGCGTGTTTCGGATGGGTGTCGGGTCCATTTTCCTCATTTTTGAACAGCTGAAATTTGACTTCTGGTTTCCTTCTATGCGATCGCATAGGAGTAGCCGCGATCGCATAGAGTCTCTTTGAGCAGCACAGATTTTCCTTCAGTGCGATCGCAAATGCACATCCGCGATCGCATACCTCCACAAACCATACACTCCGCGATCGCATCTTGCCTTTCGCGACCGTACAGCTTGGAGACTTCACTCTACGCGATCGCATGCTCACGTTTGTGATCGCAGAAGTATATTTTCCTCTTCTTCGTGATCGCATCTTCACAATCGCGATCGCACAATGCTATTTTAGCAGTGGCCATTTCTCCTTCTATGTGATCTCAACAATGAGCCCGCGATCGCATTGAACAAAAAGGATACCTGGGCAGTTTTTCCCTTTCCTCTTCGTGATCGCAAACCATACTCCGCGATCGCGATTCATTACACGCTTGGGCAGAATATAAGTTTCCAAAAACGAGGGTTAAGCCATTTTTAACATATTTTGACTTCTAGAGCTCGGTTTTGGGCGATTCTTTGAGGGTTTTTCACACAAATCAAATGGGTAAGTGTTCTTCCACTATAATTAATTATATTTCATGAATTAGTTCTTATTTTTATCATTTAATTGGTGTTTTGGGTTGAAGGAACTGTGGGTTTTGAAAGAAAACTTCTAAAATGAAAATTCATGTTTTGAATGACCAAATGATATCGGAATTGGATAAATTTAGTATGGGTGAACTCGTATCGGAATGGGTAATCGGAATTTGTAAATATCTGTCGGGTTTCGAGGTGCGGGCCCGAGGGTCGATTTTTAGAAATTATTAAAGATTGAAACTTTATTATTCGGAATCATTCCTTATACGTGTTATGCGTATTTTGAAGTTGTGTTAGTTGATTGTGAGCCGTCCGGAGGTCTTTCCGCCCGAGAAATTCACTTTTGAGTATCTGGTTGTCGTCGTTGAGGTAAGTATCTTGCCTAACCTTGTGTAGGGGAACTACCCTTTAGGATTGAGTCTTCCTTGTTGATTGCAGTCCGTGTATACGAGGTGACGAGTGTGTACTCGGACTTATTTGTTAATAGATTGGCCTTTTAGGATTCGTAGGTTTTTATGTTACATGTGTATGAGTTTTAATTGTTACATTTGCATCCTTGGTTGTTAATTTCATTATTTCCTGCTTAAATTAGGATTACTTACTTTTGGATTCCTTCGTTGATTATTTGATTCTAATTGACTTAACTAAATATTTTACCGCTCTTATCTTTATACTATATTTGCTTCCTAAAACTGTCAAATGGACTATATTAGTGTTATCTAGTTTTATAGTTGCTTAGCCGTAGTTAGAACATCCGTTCGTTGGTGTCAAGCATGCTCGTCAATCTTACATTGTAATTCCTATGATTCCTCCTTTATGTGCTACTTGGGTCAGTTGATAAACATTTATGTTGTGGATGTTTCCTTGATGTTGCCTATTTCTGGACCTTCGTTTAATTGGGTTTATTCCGTAAAGTTAAATTGCTTAAGCGAGATTGGTTATAGTTGTTTTCCCGTGCCGGGATGGTGTTGTTTTCATTGTTGACTCCCTTGCCGGGACGGTGTGTTTCTATTATTGTTTGTGCTGTTATGATATTGTTTGCATTGTTGGATTCCCTTGTTGGGACGTTGCGATTTATGGTTCCTATTGTTGATTTGCTTCGTCAATTTATTGTTTATTTATTTATTTATTTATGCACGAGGGGACATTCCGTGATGAGTGATTGTGAGGTTATGCACGAGGGGACATTCCGTTCCGAGTGTTTATTTATTTATTTATGCACGAGGGGACATTCTGTGCCGAGTGCTTATTTATTTATTTATGCACGAGGGGACATTCTGTGCCAAGTGATTGTGAGGTTATGCACGAGGGGACATTCCGTGGCGAGTGCTTATTTATTTATTTATGCACGAGGGGACAATCTGTGCCGAGTGATTGTGAGGTTATGCACGAGGGGACGTTCCGTGTCGAGTGATTATTTATTTTAGCACGAAGGGACATGCCGTGCACTTGTCTTTACATTATATTTTTCCGTGTTCTTGTTTGATATTTACTGCATTTGCTTAAGAGTTAATATTCCGTTGTTTTAATCCGGATATTCAAACTGATCTCTTACTACAATTATTGACAAGACAAGTTTTGAGTGCGGACTGAGTTCGGATAGATTTACCTTGAGGAGATTATGATTACGAGATTTTACTGAAAAGTATTATTGAAAAGTAATGGTTTCGAAATGATTATATCTGAAGGCTTTTACATCGAAGGTATATTTGAAAAACACCAGTCTTGCATAAAATGATACTTGGAAGTCTTTTACTTGGAAAGCATCTTTGGAAACTTCGTATTTTGAAGGAATACTATGTTTTACATAATTCTCTCTAGTACATATACTTATATATTTTGGAGAAAGTATGTTTTCAAAGGAAATCTTCTATATAAAAATGATTTTTCTTGCAAAGCTTTTCATATGATCTGTTGTTTAAGGGTTTCCACCAGTTGATGGAATTTAATGGCTAAGGCTCGATGTGAATAAATAAACGTATAGTTGAGTTGTGGGGTTATCTAGTGCATTGTGTTTTCTTCGGGTTTGGCTTGTTTTTGCTGTCTATCTTTTTGTGTATTTTGTGCTGTTTCGTTGTTATTTTTCTGTAATTTCCTTCCGCATTATATTGTCATTGTTGTAAATTATCCCGTGAGTTCTTAGATAGATGTAGTGTTCGGTTACTTCTATATTCATGTCAGTTATTTTTGTGACCAGTGGTGTCTTGACTAGTCCTCGTCACTACTCCACCGAGGTTAGTCTTGATACTTACTGGGCACCGCTATGGTGTGCTCATACTACTCTTCTGTGCATTTTTGTTGCACAGATCCAGGCATTGATTGTTAGTAGCCGCATGTACCATTGACGGGGAGACTCAAGGTAACCCGTTGTTGCGTTCGCAGGGTTCAGAGTCACCTTCTTATAAGTAGATTCATACACAGTTGTATTTATTTCCGAACAGTTGTATTTAGAAGTTGTAGAATATTCGTAGAGCTTATGACTTGTATTACCGATTTTGGGAAAATATTGTAAATTCTGTCAAGGTTTCTATATCGAGACTGTTAGTTACCTTTACTTATTGTTGTTATTATTAACTGTTAGGCTTACCTAGTCTCTAGGACTAGGTGCCATCACGATACCCAACAGAGGGAAATTTGGGTCGTGACAGATTTACATAATAATAATGATAGTTTTAACAATTTTAATATAAAACAATCCATAATCACCCAAAACCCGGTGTCACAAGCGCATGAGTATCAATTAGGAATTTAAAGTAAAATACAACATCTGTCCGGAATACAAATTGGACAGGAAAAATATATAAATACTCTGAAGGAGACTCTATCGGTTGCGGGTCATAATATGGAATGCAACTCACCTAAGTCCCCGCATGCATACACGCCCCTGCTCTCACAAGGCCACTAGTCATATATGTACATGCAAAAAAATGTGCAGCAAGTGTAGTATGAGTATGTAAATCAACATGTATCCAGTAAGTATCTAGCCTAACACCGGAGGAATAGTAACGAGGGGCCGACATTGACACTCACTAGTGGTCCAATAACATCAGGTATTGTAAAGAGGTAAATAAGTATGAGGCAGATAAATGAAATAAACAAGTATAAATCACGTGGTACAAATCCCCCTCTTTACGATGAACTCAAGTTCTCCATTAGAAATCCTCTCCTTACCCGGAGCATATATATAGATATAGTAGATCTCATCAAATAGATTGCCATAATTCAAATCTGGAAAATTAACAGATACAATGACTTCTTTCCAAATATTACGCACTATTTCATGAGGATATGATATAGGAAATATCGAGGCGTATGACCCGATCCAACATAAATATTTAAATTGTGCACTGCCGAAGGTCGAACTGCACGAACCATAGATACATCTATTAACCTGTAGAGGCAAACGGACCATTCCCATGAGAGTGTGGTACATAAATCCTGTTGAGGCGAACGGCCCGATCCCATAAGATGTGAAATATATAATTCTGCCGAGGCGAACGGCATGATCCCATTAGAATAAGAAGCTTTGACGGGTCCTTGATCCCACTCACGAATAAAATTGTGAGTTGTGATTTCTTTAACAAAAACCTTTCAATGAAATATATATATTATGGAAACATGCCGTAAAAAGAGTAAAATTATTCGGTGACTAATCATGAACTTGTGAAGTCTCTACAATAGCAAGCCCAGTCTCAAGTAGAAATGTAAAACAGAGGAATTTAATAGGCGAGAGACTGCTCAAATAGTACAGTTATGGCATGATGTGAACCTAAGTCTACTCGGACAATAACATGAATGTAGCTACGTACGGGCTCTCGTCAACTCTCACGTACGTAGCCCCCACAACGAGTAACATACATCAATATACAACACCTAGGGGTAATTTCCCCCTCACAGGGTTAGACAGGAGACTTACTTCGCTCTAAAGTTCCATAACTGGCTCCAACATTGCTCTAACACCTCAAATCAGTGTCCGTCGCTCCAAAACTAGTCAAGAAATGTGCGAAAATAAAAATATACTCTAATACTCATAATAAATTAATTTATAACAACTGCCAACTCCGCTCGAAAAGTCAATAAAGTCAACCCCCAGGCCCACACGCCTGGATTCCAAAATCCCAATTTCTACAATCTAAACACGGATAAAAATAGAAATCAACAGAAATAAACATGGAGAAACATCAAAATAAAGGTCAGATATTTAAACCCTTGTTGAGACGAGAACAATGCCGCGAAAATCACCTCAAACGGAGCTCTAGAACTCAAGATATGCCCAAAATACTAAAATTCTTAGTTTAAAGCACTGTCGAGGCGATTTTTCTTCATCGCCTACGCGGGGGACCTTTGCATTCGCGAAGAGAAATTTATCGCGTTGACCGTTCACCTAGAAATTCTTCTTCACATTCGCAGAACCTCTCTCGCATTTGCTAAGAACAAATCTTCGCACCAGAAACCAGCAATTTTGTCCGACACGGAAATGGGCGTATCTCTCTCATACGATTCTTGTTGCTATAGCTCCGTAACTACGATGAGGATGTAGTGGTTCAATCCAATCACAAATCAAATGTTGTTTTCTCAATATAGTTCCCTTTATTCCCAAAGAAACGGCGTTGAAACATCAAATAAGAGCGCGACACAACCCAAACACCTCTAAAACACACATGAGGCCCCTGGGACCCCGTCCAGTCATACAAACCAGTTCTATAACATAACACAGACCTTCTCGAGACCTCAAATCACATAAAACAACATCAAAATCATGAATTGCACCCCCAATTCAAGCTTAATGAACTTAAGAACTTCAAACTTCTACATTCGATCCCGAAACCCATCAAATCACGTCCGGTTTACCTCAAATTTTGCACACAAGTCACATTCAACATTACGAACCTATTCCAACTTCCAGAATCGGAATCCGGACCCGATATCAAAAAGTCCACTCCCGGTCAAACTTCTCAAAAACCTTCAAATTTCTAACTTTCGCCAAATGACCCGAAATGACCTACGGACCTCCAAATCCACTTCCGGACGCGCTTCCAATACCATAATCACCATACAGAGCTATTCCCAAACTCGTAATCTCAAACGGACATCGATAACATTGAAATACACCTCAACCCAAATTTATGAAATTCTTCCAAAATGCCAACTCCCACAACAGGCGCCGAAATGCTACCGGGTCATCCTAAACCAGATCCAGACATACGCCCAAGCCCAAAATCATCATACGAACCTGTTAGAACCTTCAAATCCCGATTCCGAGGTCGTTTACTCAAAAATCACACTTTAGTCAATTCTTCCAACGTAAGTCTTCCGAAATGAGAATTGTCTTTCCAAATCAACTCCGAGCTTCCTGAAATTCAATTTCGACCATGCATGAAAGTAATAATACCTGAAGTGAAGCTACTCAGGGCCTCAAACCGCTGAATGACACGCTAGATCTCAAAACGACCGGTCGGGTCTTTACATTCTCTCACACTTAAATATACGTTCGTCTTCGAACGTGCTAAGAACTTCTCCAAAGTTATCCAAAATCACTGTTTAACACCTCGTGCACCTACCCGTGCCACCACAACCTAGTTAAGCACATTAGCTCGAGCCATACTGAAGATCCTTCCTGCTACCTTAGCTAGCAAGCTTTAGAGCCAAATTCCAACATCTAGAGTTTCTCCACCAAATCCTAACACACGAATGCCATATTAATCACCAGACACTGAACCCAACGTGACCATGCTCCTCCGCTGAAATCACACCATGCACCACATAACTCATTTTCCCAAGGCACTCTCCCCCAAACACAACGCTTGAAATTTCCACTAACTCAAAGCCCATAGTATACCTCATAATTTATACAAGCCCTGTTCCAACTCTCACAATACTGCCACGACGAAGGAGATTTGTAGAAACTCATAACCATATGCCGAATCACAAATCACGGAGTCTCTCCTCCTGACAAGAAGCATTACTTCATTCTAAACTGGACAATGATATTTGCTCTTTAATATACCTTGTATAACTATGATCGCACTGATCACAGGTCCAATAATCTCGTCTCACTCAGTACAAGCTGCTCCGGTAATAAGCACCGCAAACACTATCTAAGATTTCATATGATGCCATCAATGCGCCAACAAGCTACAACTTGAATATGACATATAAGGAAGAATGAACTCTGAAAAGAACTACTCAACCCACGTAACTAATTTAAACAACCGAAAAGACGTTATGAACCTTCACCAGAAAATGAGAAGCAAAACACACAATAATAGATATGGGAAACTGTACTCAACATCACGTTGTTGTGGCGTGAAACCCCATCCACACATGATACCGTTGCGGCGTGCAACCCAATCCTATGATGATATTCGTGGCGGCGTGCCACCCGATCCAAACAACATACCCGTGGCGGCGTGCCACCCGATACACACATAATAATCTATAAGGAAATACTTACCGAGCTAAAATGATCATACTTGCGAAATACCCGAATAGCAACCACAAGCACGCAAAGTGCATAATATAAATCCCGGGGAGACGGATATCACCATACGCTACGACTCAAGCACAACTAAGGTGCAATAAATGACCTGTATTGTGAGAGTCATCCTGCTCTCACAACACCACAAATTACACGAGATCTCAATACGAGTGCGAATAATCAAACCACCTCACAACCCACCTAGCATAATATAGATTACACGGAATAGGTGACGACATAAATAACATCTAGGGCTCATAGATTCCTCCGTAAACAACGTTAAGCTGAAATGAACCCATCCGACCTGATATAGGGCCCACATTCACATTTAGATCCACCCACAGACCTCAAGCTGATTCTGACAGTACCTCACTGGCTAATAACCTTTCAAGGATCCATACTACCCCTTTTTCCCATGACACACAAGAACAGTCGTCCAATCCAGAACAAACTTATACAATTCACAACCAAATGAACAGAGCGCCTTCCAGGCCTAGACTCTCACATTAGTGATAGTACCATAATCTCCATACTTGGTTTCAATCTTCAATCAATCAAGTGACTACATATCACACTTATACAATCTTCCCGTGGAATACGCTCCCATGACCTTCCACACCAGGTAACAAAGTCTGCACATCCATACCACCGGCCATACAATGCTGTAAAGCGAATCGAGAATCTGCAAATCAGTACACAAAGCCTCTTACACAGGACACCGATCTCAGGTGATGCTAAAGACAATACCAACTCACTCTAAACATCTGAATCCTTTTCTGCTCATATGAACTTGTGATATTCTTGTCTACACTGAACCGCAACCTTGATCCTCAACTTCCAATTCCCATGCTACCCACTGCACCTAATCGTGCCCATACACAAGAGTGCAAGAATTTCATCATAACTCTTGAACCACTAATAGGGTACACACTTCCTCTAGTAGAAACCTTTCACTTAACTCATTTTCAGGAGAACCATAGCAACACGTGACTGAATTCCCATGACCGCAGAAAATACAATCCTCTAGTAGTGGTCTAACCACCCTAACCTTCCAGATCCATCTACACATAACATGCCATAATACTCGAATGCCTCCAGATAAAATCAACTACGGCGGCTGTCAAGACTCGCACGTACCGCCACAAATCACATGTATAACTCAACACGCTGAAGGAACTGATCATTACCACCATCATGCCGATTCAACCATTGCTAACCGATCCGACTTCTTCTAATTTACTCTAGACTTGCCTTAGAAATAATAATAGCTCCATTCAAAATATAATAAACCCAATCCGCACTCATTTTGAGTGGCCTTATTTCACGAGACCACACTGTCTCAAAAACCCACGAACCATCTCATACTTTCCTTGCGCGCATATTCGTAGTTTCAACGGGTAAACCCATTATGGTAATTCCTCTATGAACTCGAAGTTATTTTCTCTCATTCCTCCAATGCTACACCGCAGACCAATGATGACATAGAAAACTCCAAACCCCTTTCATAATTGACTTCAAAAGCTCGATACTTAACCATACCACGGACTCGAATCCCTAGGCACGCCCTACACTTTAATTTTTAACCTACTAGGTCCATTGTTGTGAGTCACCCACTCTGACTTGTTCCCGAATATAGTCACACTCCAAGGCCCTGGTAGCACATGAACACCCTCTCCAAGAAGCAACCGACTGAATTCCTTTCCTTATACATCACATCCACACGAAGCACAGACTCCGAGTCTTCCCAAAACCTGAATATGAACCGATAAGGCCAAAGATAACACACGTTCCTCAAATATTTTGCTCAAATTACCACTGATATTTTTTTTTCATTAGTGATAATAACCCACCAATACACCGATAACCAGAAACCGCACAAGTAGACAACCACGCAGTCCAATCATAGACGGTGGGACTCTCCCACTTAGCTTGAAGCTACAATTACATAACCATGAGACCCACCGAGATTCCCTTTTCCCCATTGGCATCAGCTAAAAGTCCAACAACGCATTCCAAACTCGAAGTCATGTTGCACCCAAATAAAAATCTGTGGACCTAGTTGTTGTCCACCATGAATTTCCCAAATGGAGACTTTCCTAAAGGCGTGTGACCATCCTACCACAGAACTTATATGTTACTCTGTCACTCTCCCACTTTGGTTCAACCCTCTCCTTTAAGCAACTCCTCAACTTCAACTTTTCACACTTGACCTTCTAGAAATTCAACAACCGCAAAACACCTCCCACGTGTCCTTACTCGCCTTTCGTCGCCCAACTGTTGCCCCAGATCCGAATCCATCTCTATAACACCCGAACAAATGAGTCGCTACCAACTCTAAACATCTTAGAAGATCATCTTTCTTGATCCATCAATACGAGAAGTATCGATTCAATTCCGAAATCCTACACTCTGTTATCTCTGACAACCGCATCGCAAGCACCATTTCATAATGCCATATCCCAAAGGAAAATTGAAGACAACCATAACACCAGCAAACTTGGCACATTAAACAAGGACAACGGCACCACATCACAGATGAAAAATTCCACCACACTCGAAAATACCAAGTCTCGATACTCCATCAACCCAAATTCGAACATTCTTAGTCCGATCGCCTTTCCTCCACCAGAAATAAAATATTGATTCTCTGAATCATGCACTGAGTAAAACCTTCTTTCAGGTCATTCACTGCCTCGACGCCTACACAAGCATCCTACCATTACACAAACACTGTGCGATAGCAACGCACGGATCTCCATAACAATCAAGGCCAAATATCAAAACCTTAGATAACACTGATGCTGAGCTGAAACGGCAGGACGACCTTCCGCAAGGCGATAGTAATAGCCCAATCAAATACGCAGGTAGAAACATCATGCACCACGTCTGTAGTACCATTACAATTCCTCGATTCCCAATCCATAGAAATCGCTTCACGTCACATAAGATTGAATAAGAATGAAATAAAGGCACAAGCCTTGAAAGAATCAAGTCGCACGATGGGGAATCAAGAAGGGAAGTACTCCTAACAGCCCTGTAGCCTCTCGAAGATAAGTACAGACGTCTCTGTACCGATCCGCAAGACACTACTAGACTCGCTCATGACTCGTGAGACCTAAGTGAACCTAGCGCTCTGATACCATGTTGTCACGACCCAAAATCCATTAAAGGTCGTGATGGCGCCGTACACCACTGTCAGGCAAGCCAACAATAAATACTTAATTTGGTTCTCATTTAAATATTTTAGAAATCGTATTTTCCTTCAAATAAATAGTAAAAGATGGGATTTACAGAATAAATAATGATAATTTTAACAATTTCAATACAGAACAACCCATAGTCACCCCAAAACCCAGTGTCACAAGTGCATGTGCATCATCTAGGAATTTAAAGTAAAATGCAGCATCTGTCCGGAATACAAATTGGACAGGAAAAATATATAAATACTCTAAAGGAGACTCTGCCGGCTGCGGGTCGTAATATGGAATGCATCTCACCTAAGTCCCCGCATGCATACACGCCTCTGCTCTCACAAGGCCACTGGTCATATATGTACATTGATAACTAGGGATTATACTTCATTTTACACTCCTTCTTGCTTAAGTTTTGGTTAAAATTGTATAAAAAATAGTCCCAAAGGCTTACATGTTGTACTTGTTTGCAGGGTTTAGTAAAAAAGGTGACAAATAGTCAAAACCGGCTCAAAAAGGAGTGAAACATGCAAAAGTACCAAGAACAAGTCCAAGCACAGTCCAACAGACCAGTGCGGTCCGCAATCCATTTAGTGCAGACCACAGTGAAGAGATTCAGAGAGGCAAATTTTGGAAGCTAAAGCATTGCGGCCGCATTTTGTGTGGTCCGCAATGGGTTCAACGCGGCCGCAAAACCATTTTGTGCGGACCGCACTACTGAGTTTAAGAGAGATGGAATTTTTGGAGATCAAGGCCAAAGAGGTCCGCACTCCATTTTGTGCGGCCGCAACAGAGCCACCGCGGCCAAGTTCAGAAAGCAGATTTTCAAAGCCTAGGAGCCTCAACGCGGCCACACTCCATTTTGTGCGGTCCGCAGTACCCCCGCAGGGGTATTTTTGTCCAGAAAATTCGCCCTAGTATAAATACTTTCTTTTCCCATTTTTAGAGAATCTTTTGTACTCCACTCTGAACAGGAGCTCGTGAACAATTTTCTTACACCATTTTGAGTAATTTTAGAAGTGTTTTACCATTGAATCTTCAAATATTAGTTTGTAATTAAATTATATGGGTTATTCTTCATCTATTTCTTTGTTTTCTTTTATTATCATGAGCTGCTAGACCCATTTGCTAGGGTTGTGGCTCAACCCTAGTGTGGGTATTTGATGGGTCTTTTGATTTAAGGTTTAGATGTTTATGGGTATTTGATATTTGGACTGATTTGTGTTTTCCATGTTAAATTAGTGGTTACAAACACTAATTGGTGCCTATTTGACTTGGGTTCTTCTTGAGAAAGAGAACTTGAGTCTAGGAAAATCAGTCCAACAAGGAATTGGGATGTAACCAAGAGATTGATAGTCCCAATTAACGGGTTAAATCTAGAGATAGTAATACCCTACTTGAGCCTAAATTGCTTGCACAAATTTGACACCCAATTGGTCTCGAGAGAGTCAATTAGGGCAAAGTCACTCGAGCCACCGAGAGGTATAGAGTGAGTACTTCTGTGCATTGGCTATATCACAATCCCCAACATAACGTCTTTTCCTTAGGTTTTAGATCCCGTTGAGTATTCACCTAGGAGAAAGTCATAGACCTAGTCCCTTTTATCTATTAAGAAAACACGCAAAAAAGATATTAGTTAGTTAATTAGAAAATTCAATTAGTAAACCATAGTTCAAGTATCAAACCAAATTTATGAGAAATTCAATTAAAAGCACAACACACTACTAGATCACTTAGGAACTCAACTCCTACATTAGTAACTCCCTGTGGATTCGATCCCGACCCGTTCGGGTAAAAGCTGCATTGACCCCCGCCTTGCTACTATCTAGTGGTGTAGGTGGGCGCCGATCACTTTTTAAAGTGCAATTAAAATCACAACACATTACTAGATCGCTTAGGAACTCAACTCCCACATTAGTAACTCCCTGTGGATTCGATCCCGACCCGTTCGGGTAAAAGCTGCATTGACCCCTGCCTTGCTACTAACTAGTGGCGTAGGTGGGCGCTGATCATACATGCAAAAAATGTGCAACAAGTATAGTATGAGTACGTAAATCAACGTGTACCCAGTAAGTATCTAGCCTAACACCGGAGGAATAGTAACGAGGGGTCGACATCGACACTCACTAGTGGTCCACGTGCACGGATTCCGAAAATTATTAAAAATAAATATTACCCATAACTCATACGGTCTATATCCAGAAATTTATCCAATTTCGTCCATGAATCGACCTTCAAATGGAGGATTTACCATTTTTCAATTTTGGGGCTCAAAATCCCGATTTCTACAATCCAAACACAGATAAAAATAGAAACCAACAGAAATAATCATGGAGAAATATCAAAGAAAGGTAAAAAATTTACCCCCCTTGTTGATACAAGAACAACGCCGTGAAAATCACCTCAAAGGGAGCTCTATAACTCAAGATATGCCTAAAATATTAAAATTCTCGGTTCAATACATTGTCCAGGCGATTTTTCCTCATCGCCTTCGCGGGAGACCTTCGCGTTCGCGAAGAGAAATTTCTCGCATTGACCGGTCAACCCATAAATACTTCTTCTCATTCGTGAACCTCTCTCGCGTTCGCTAAGAAAAAATCTTTGCACTAGAGACCAGCAATTTTGTCCGACACGGAAATAGGCATAACTCTTTCATATGAGATCGAAATTCGACGATTCTTATTGCCATAGCTCCGTAATTACGATACGGATCTAATGATTCAATAAAATCACAAATAAAATTTCATTTGCTCAATATAGTGCCCTTTATGCCCAAAGAAACAACGCTGAATCATCAAATAAGAGCGCGACACAACCCAAACACCTCTGAAACACACCCGAGGCCCCCGGGACCCCGTCCAATCATACAAACCAGTCCTGTAACATAACACAGACCTGCTCGAGACCTCAAAACACATCAAAATCGTGAATCGCACCCCAATTCAATCTTAATGAACTTTAGAACTTTAAACTTCTACATTCGATCCCGAAACCCATTAAATCACGTCCGATTGACCTCAAATTTTGCACACAAGTCACATTCGAAATTATGGACCTACTCCAACTTCCATAATCGTAATCCAACCCCGATATCAAAAAGTTCACTCCCGGTCAAACTTCTCAAAAACTTTCAAATTTGTAACTTTCGCCAAATGACCTACGGAACTCCAAATCCACTTCTCGGTGCGCTCCCAAAACCAGAATCACTATACGGATCTATGCCCATACTCGGAATCACAAACGGACATCGATAACATGGAAATACACCTCAACACAAATTTATAAAATTCTTCCAAAGTGCCAACTTCCACAATAGGCGCCGAAACACGCCCAGTTCATCCGAAACTTGATTCGCACATACGCCCAGGTCCAGAATCATTATACGAACCTTTTAGAACCTTCAAATCCCGATTTCGAGGTCGTTTAATCAAAAATCACACTTTAGTCAATTCTTTCAACTTAAGGCTTCCGAAATAAGAATTTTCTTTCCAAATCAACTCTGAGCTTCCCAAAATTCAATTCCGACCATGCGTGCAAGTTATAACACCTGAAGTGAAGCTACTTAGGGACTCAAACCGCTGAACGACACGCTAGAGCTAAAATGACCGGTCATCTCGTTATATATTAAAAAATACTATTGATAAATTTGAATGATGAAAGAGTTCCGAGTAAGTGAATAATAATGTAAGAATACATTAAATTTTAAGCATAAAAATTGTATTTATTGATGATTATTAATAGGTTCATAAGCAAGACATTAAGTCAATTTTATAAGCTAATAAAAGGTCACATTACAATATAACAATATTAAGTAATAAATAATGCAACAATTATAGGCAAAGAACAAAAAGAGAAAATATTTATGTCTAAACATATAGAAGGATAAGGGTTACTTGAACTTGAGATGAAAACCAAAGCAGTAGTAAGAATTTTGCTGAAATAATATGATTTATTGTGCTCAAACAAGACAGATCATAATGTTATATATTTAGTTTTTAATATTGTCCGTAAAATAAAATACAAAGCGACAAAATCAAGGAGTTGGATTATTATGGTATAGAAAAAGATAACATGTTATCCACTATGAGATCTGAAAAAATGATTTCATGTCCTGCTTCTTAATTAATGTAGCAGTATTTCAAAGCTTCTTTGGACAAATATCTCATTTTAACCATGTGTCCTTCAAACAACAAAATAGTGGCAATTCATGGCATGTGTTGGCAAGATGCATGCAAGTTTTTGACAATTAAACTTGACAAATGGCAAGAAAAGCCTTAAGCTTTTTGCCTATAAAAGGGACTTCCCTTTAGCCAATTTGATATAGCAGAAACATCAATTCTTTCATTTTCTTTCAGGCCTCTTTTCTTCCGTTGTTGTCTACTATTAAATATTAGTTGTTTCCTTTCTTATTTCCTTTTCTTACTAGCTAGCTGGGTTTGTAATTTAATTATTTATTCATGTATCATCTAAAATAGAGGTAGGCTTATTTAATCCTGGACGTTTCACACCGCTGAAATAGTTTTTTCGGACAGTGCCTAGCACAACTCAAGTCAATCCGTGTATCCGCTTAAAAATAATATTATTGTCGTGTTATTATTGAAATTCTGGCTCTCAATTACTACAATCTAAGAAACTATGGCAAACAACACTGATGCTGAAAATACTAGTGATACTACCAATATTGGCGTTACCTCCACTGCCCTAGTTCAAGTTGCACCATCATATCCTAGACTATTTCCAGATGTGTCGAGTACCAAAATTTTCGCCAATGAATATTTCAAGCGTTGGCAAAAACGTATTTTCTCACTGCTTGATGTCCATGGTGTTGCACATGCACTGCTGCATCCACAACCTAATCCAAACACTGATAATAAAATAGTAGAATCATAGAAACATGCAAACAAGGTATGCCGTCATACTATACTGCAAACTATTTTAAATGAACTGTTTGACGTGTATTGCAGTTATAAGGAAGCAAAATCTATCTGGGAAGCCTTAATTAAAAAATTCACTGCTGAAGATGCTACAAAATAAAAATATAATTTGTAGTAGGAAAATTTTATCAATGGCAGATGAAAGATGATAAAGAGATGAACGTTCATATCAACGAATATCAAAAATTGCTAGAAGACTTGAAGGCCGAGGGGATGTCATTATTAGAAAAGTTTGTTGTTGGAGTGCTGATTGAGAAGCTGTATGACTCATGGAGTGACTACAAAAATAACTTAAAGCACAAACAGAAAAACTTCACCATTGAGAAAATTGTGACCCACATCCTAATTGAAGACTCCAACAGAAAATAATCTGCCAAAGCTAGGATGACAACTCTTAAAGCAAATTTAGTGCAAAGCAGCAAGAACAACCGCAAAAAGTACGGGGATAAGTCTCAAGGTTACAAGCCTAAAAATCCTAACCTTAAAAGAAAAAAGGCTCTTGTTTTTCTTTCCAAAAACCAGGCCATCATGCCTCATAGTGCAGGCACGGAGCAGGAAATGACAAAGGAAAAACTAATACTCATAAGGCTGACTTAGCTGAAGGAGGTGATATTATTGCAACTGTCATTTCTCAAGTAAACATTGTAGCACATGCAAAAGAATGGGCGGTAGACTCTAGGGCTACTCGACACATTTGTGCAAATCGAGAAGCATTTTCCTCCTATACTTCTGTAGAGGATGATAGAGAAGAGGTCTACCTTGGAGACTCAAGTACTACCAAAGTCTTGGGTAAGGGTAAAGTTCTCCTGAAACTCACTTTGAGAGATATTTTATCCCTTGTTAATGTACTGCATGTTCCTACTATGAGGGCAAATTTGATCTCTGTATCCTTGTTGGGAAGAGCCGGAGTGAAAGTGGCATTTGAATATGATAATATCATAATGACCAAAAATAATATGTTTGTGGGAAAGGGTTATTGTAACCAAGGACTCTTTGTACTTAATGTTTCTGATGTTATCAATGAAAATGTATCTACTTCTGCTTATATGGTTGAGTCTATTTCTTTATGGCATACTAGACTAGAACATGTTAATGTCGCATATATAAACAAAATGCAATTACTAGGATTAATATCTGGTTTAGACTCAAATAATATTGACAAGTGTGAAATATGTGCTGAAGCTAAAAGTACGAGAACGACTTATTTTTCTGTAAATGGAGAAACTGAATTATCATCCTTGATTCACAATGATTTAGGTGATTTAAAACAGACTATGACTAGAGGTGGTAAAAGATATTATGTAACTTTTATTGATGATTTTTCTGGATTTACTAAGTTGTATTTGCTTAGAAATAAATATGATGCATTTAATGCTTTTATTTCTTATAAAACTGAGGCTGAAAATCAACTTAGTAGAAAAATCAAGAGAATTAGATCTAATAGAGATGGAGAATATTTATCTTTAAATGATCTTTGTGAAAATAATGGAATAATTCATAAAATAACTCCGCCTTATTCACCTGAGTCAAATGGAATAGCTGAAAGGAAAAATAGAACATTGAAAGAGATGATGAACTCTATGTTAGTTAGTTCTAATGCTCCTGATAAATTGTGAGGTGAAACTATTTTATATGTTTGTCACTTACAAAATAGAATACCACATAAAAGAACTGGCAAAACTCCTTATGAATTGTGGAAGGGTTATAAACCTAACTTAACAACAACATCATACCCAGTATAAGTTATAAACCTAACTTGAAATATTTAAAAGTGAGGAAGTGCCTTGCTAAAGTTCTTTTGCCCAAACCTAAAAAGAGAAAAATAGGTTCTAAAACTGTTGATTGCATGCTTATTGGGTATGTCGAATATAGTGTTGCATATAGATTTATTATTTTAAAAAGTGATGTGCTTGATTACAACACTATAATTAAGACAAAGAATGTCGAGTTCTTTGAATATATTTATCCATTGTCTGATAAAATTTCTCTTACACCTGTTGAAACAAATTGTGAAATTACCTCGAATGAGGAACTGAGAAGGAATAAAAGGCCTAGGAAATAATATTTTTCTTATGGAAATGATTTTCAAACTTTTCTTGTCGATAATGAACCATCAAATTATTTTGAAGCTATATCTTCTTCAGATGCTAAATATTGGAAAGCGGCAATAAAAGTTGAAATCGATTCTATTTTTAAAAATAATACATGGATTTTAACTGATTTACCTCCTGGTGCAAATACCATTAGTTGTAAATGGATTTTCAAAAGAAAATTTAATCCTGATGGATATTTAGATAAATATAAAGCTCGGTTAGTAGAAAAATAATTTTCTCCAAAACAAAATATAGATTATTTTTATACATTTGCACCAGTGACTAAATTATTTTCTAATCGAGTTTTAATTGCCTTAGCCCATAAGCTTTTTATCCACCAAATAAATGTTAAAATTGCTTTTCTAAATGGTAATTTAGAAGAAAAAATTTATATGGTTCAACCTGAAGGCCGTGTCTTTCCTGGATAAGAAAATAAAGTTTATAAATTAATTAAATCTTTTTATGGCCTTAAACAAGCTCCTAAGCAGTGGTATAAGAAATTTGAACAAGTCTTACTGAGAGACTTTTTTCTTCAGTTGAGGTGGATAAATGTGTTTATACTAAAGTGGTAGACAACGATTATGTGATAATATGTCTATAAGTTGATGAAATGCTTATATTTGGTACAAGTTTAAAATTGTGCAAAATACTAAATTATTTATGTCTGCTAATTTTGATATGAAAGATCTAGGTGAAGTAAATACAATATTGGGAGTTAAAGTTTTAAGGAGTGAAAATGGAATAATGTTGTCACAAGAACATTATGTTGAGAGACTTCTTAAGAAGTTTGAATATTTTAATGTCACATCTGTGAGCACTCCTTTTGATGCTAACTCTCAGTTGAAAAGGAATAATGGTGACTCAGTTGCTCAGTCTAAATATGCACACATTATTGGGAGTCTGATGTATTTAATGAATTTTCCAAGGCCTGATATAGCATATGTTGTGTGTAGACCGAGTAGATATACTCATAATCCCAATAGAGAGCATTGGTTTGCATTAACTAGACTAATGAAATATTTGAGAGGAACTATGAATTATGGTATCCTATATCGTGGATTTTCTTCTATTTTAGATGGGTATAGTAATAGGATGACATTTCCCGTATGAATGGATTAGGTATAGGTGGAAGGAGATGAAAGCTGGCGCATACCCCCATCTATCTGAATGATCGGTCTCAACTCAAGAGGAAGAACTGGTAATAGACACAAAATCATCCATTCTGGCTCTATATTACTCAATTAATTTCTTAGTCCCTCTAGTCGGGTGGGCGCCGGCTGGAGAAGACGACTTAAGAGAACGTGGAACGACCTGACCAGTTGCATTGATTTGAGTTTTCCCCAAATCAGACTCAAATCAATGTCGAATACAAGACTTCAGGAACAAGCATAAAGAAATATTGATCACTTTTGGCTTATGGTTGGCAGGGTCAGGGTCTTTCGCATTCTTATCTAAAAAAGAGTAAGAGGGAGGTTCCCTCAATCAGGGGGCTATGATATTTTTCCTCAGCGATCAACTTGTAGCCTATCCCGCACTACTCGAAGCCTTCGTAAACTCATTGTCAATTTCTATCGTAGTGGAGGTTGTTGTGAGGAGATCATTATGCCAGTGAAGATTGCAGTCATTTATTTGGTACCGCCCAAGGGGCGGGAACTGCCATTCTCTCCTTCATTAGCTTTGAGTTCATTGTTGTTCTTCTGGTTCCCCTTTCAAAGGGGTCGTGGGGGAAAAGCCCCAGCCCCGTTGGACTACTACGAAAAACACCATCGGATTTCAAAGTAGCACGATCTAATTCAAAATTTGCACCCACCCTTTTCTCCATAGGGACTTCTCTAATAGGGAAAAGCCTTCCATTTCCGTCAAATGACCCGACCTCCCCTGACTCTTCTCACATTTAGAATTGCACAAAAAAGACTATTTATCTCAGAGAGGTTTGAAGAAAATTTTGGGAAAACGTCAACGACTGCTAGCTTATTTGTCAAATAAAAGATAGACATCACTGTGCCCATCGCTATTACAGAACCGTACGTGAGATTTTCACCTCATACGGCTCCTCAGGCAACCAGCTTCGGATTCTCCTTAAGGCACCGTGTTGAGTAGGGATTTGAATAGAAACTCTATTTTTGTCACGACCCGCATCCAGGTTGTGATGGCGCCTGTCGTGGAACCAGGCTAGCCAACAGTTACAACAATACTCAATT
>ML245890.1:104546-123026 GCA_005239495.1 Nicotiana undulata | reverse complement strand
TTGGCTTGTCTAGCGGGTTCAACGTTAGACGCAGTCACGGTCTGAAAGGTGGGATTTCGGGTTCGGGTCGTGACAGTTTGATGGAGCTCAACGTTAGTTTCAATGGACTTTGCGCAGTGCAGAGCCTAGAATTTTCACTAAGAGAAATTAAAATATAAAAAGAAAAAAAAGTTAATATAGTAAGATATTAAGGGAATTCAACATAAAATATATCTATATAGTTTTTATTTTTTACTTATTTACGTGATGTAATTTTTCGACAAAGGATCTCAATAAACACCCCTTGGACAAGAGTGACTCCATAATTGAATCTTGAGAAGTTTGAAGAGTTAGACATTGAAGAGTTGGGCATGAGTAAAACAAGATAAGAGCTCTTTCATAACTCACTTAGGGAGATCTCACACTTACATATTGGTGTATTAGGAATACTTCCATAGTTATTCTTTACCAATTTATTTATCTATTTTAAAGATGAATACCACTTATGTTTGTTTAATTGCTTACTCTGCAGGCTATTATTTGGTATCAGTATTGTAAGTACAACAAATTATTTTTGTTTCTTTTGATTTTATTTGTAACCCCTTTGTGGCACTCTTAGGGATCACAATTACCAACTACAAAAATAATAGAAGTAATTTTTATGAACTAATTTACCAGGACTATAAAATAAACGTTATAATCTTCTTCTACTTCTTCGAAATATGTTATAGTCCTGCCATTTTTCGGTATTCAGAGATATTAGCTAACCATGATCAAGATTAAACATTTTTTAAAACATATAATATTTATTAAATATTTATATTATAACTCTGGCATATTTATTAAATATAGTGTATGTTGTTGTCGAACTTTGAAATATATCATTATTTTCAAGAGCTTGTATTATTTTAAAATTATATTTTATAATCCATTCATATTAGTTTAATAATACTTGTGTGATTTTTTAAAATTTTATATTCATTGATATTGAGGTATCATAAAACTAGTATTTTTAAATAACACATATTTTTTTTCTTAAACTCTTAACTCCAAAAAATAAATTACTTAGTTTAATACAAACATGAGTGCCATTAAATATTTTTAGTGGAGAAGGGGGATACAAACTAAAGAAGATTATAATTCAAAATTTCAAATGATAATCTAAACAAACAAACAAAAAGAGAATCTTTTTCTTTGGTTAAACCAACAATGCATTTCTTTAAAAAAATAAAAAAGATACATAAACAAAAGGGATAAAAGGAATAAGGTGTTAATTCGCTTGGACACCAAACAGGAAAGAGAGTAGAGATGACGAAGGCGTTGTTTGTAAGGCCAAACGTGGCGGCGCTGTGTATCCGGCGATGGAGCAGCTCCGTTCAGCCATGTGTACCTTCATTGCTCAAATGCATCTCTATTTCTGCTCGTTCCTACAGACCGATGAAGCTCGTTCCCCAAATAGGTTCAAAGATTGAGCTTTTCGCTGGTCGTCGGACTTTCTCTACTCGTGCTACTAGCGATACTGGCTCAATTGATTCTCCTCTTATGGAATCCATGCAGAAAAAGGTTAATCTTATCCACTCTTTTTTTAGTATGCGTTTATTGCCCTTTTTGTGACCATAAAACCTGCAATTTTGTTTAATTGGGATTGTATTATCTGCTCTGTGGTTTCTATATCCTGGGCATTGCTAGTATCTCGTTCTAAAGCTTCAAACTTTATGGATTACTGAGGCTTTGATCCCAAGAAATGTTCTTGGAAGCATATTTCTTTTTGCTACTGACGCTGTAACTTTTTTCTTTTTTAACTATAAATCATCTGAATACAGCCTCACTACTAGATAGAATAGTTATGAAAGTGCACTGAATAGTGTTGATCCAAGAAAAGAATGTAGAGTGGAATAGAATAGTACTTTAACTATCAAAATTCAAAGGAAGAACGAGAATTGGGAGGAGGGATTTAGAGACCAAATAGAAGAACTTGAGGTGTAAATTTAAGGACGAAAAAAGAGGTGTAAATTCAAGGGGCTTTAGGTACGGGGTTCAATCCGTTGGTAGGGATGTAGAGGAGCGAGAATTTCAGTTTGGGAAGAAAACATCCTTGAGTACATGCCATCTTACAATATAATTTATATAGAAGGAACCTGATAATGATGAGTATGTTCCATCTTGAAGCTACAAAATATTCGTGATATTTATTACAATGGTATTTCATAGAGTTGAAGATGTTATGATTTGAAAAGAAAAAAAGGATCAGGAAAAACAGTGAATAAAGCAACTTCTGGATGTTCAGTGAAGCATGCGATGAAACCCCTTGTTCTCAGGACTTTGGTCTAGTGATAAGAGCGCATCTCGTGACGTGCGTCTAACCGTGCTGCAAACATAAGCTTGGTACTTAAGTGGAGAAGGGTAGAGGGGCAGGCCAATTATCCACCGAGTTTCAAACCGTGCACCACTAGCCTCTGGAATTTTATCGGTTAAGTTGAACTAACCTCCCTAGGATCACTGATGTTGCATATTATATCCAATAGCTACTGGCATAGTGCAGTGCAACACCTTGATCCATGTGCAGTAAACTGTAAAGTTAAGAGAAAAAATGAATTTTATAGGCACCAGAGCTGTGATGAATTTGAGTGGTTTCCTGGATACGGGAAGTGGCTGAATGAGAAAGGAAGACAGATATAGATGCTGAAAACTACTTGAACTATGTAAAGAGGAGAAAATATAGAGGGGAGTGTACATTTGTTGACGATAGTGTTAGCAGGTGGGGAGAGGATTATTGTGCAAGCAATTATCAAATATTAGGAGAATCTCACATTATTCGTCGCTATGTCGTATTGAAGTTAATAGAGCTATGCTTATAGAAAGACTTCATCGCACCAAATAAGAAAGCACGGTCTGGATTTTGGATTTACGTGAATCCCTTCTAGAGGATCCTTACATGTTAGTTTACAATATTCTCAATTACTCAGATATAGTTTACTTTTTTCTTCTTTTTCCTCATAGTAAGTATAAGTTATTTGTTGGCAAACTGGTTCTGGTGCAACGCACGCAGGCAGTCATATTGATCAAATGCCATTAACGTCGGAGTCATATAAGAACGAAATGTAGAATGCTGCTTCTTTATGGCATATATTAGCGCCTACTTTAACTAAAATATAGCAGCAAAAGCTCTTAAGCGCAGCATGTCCACAAATTCAGTTCTGGTAAAGAACTACTCTTCCTTGTCCCATCTTTCGCAATCAGTTTTGCTGTAGCTCATTGTCCCACCATTTCCAAGCGTGATCTCTATGTATGTGTGGCCGTGCCTAAGGGCATATTGGTTGAAGTAGATTTTTCTTCAAGAATTCCATTCAGATGTGACATTACAGAAACTTTTGGTGATTGACCTTTTTACATGTTTGTTATTTTTGTCACAGTTACATAAACAAGGCTGTAGCCTACTATTACTTTAATAAAGATAGTAGAATTTGCTTGGCTTATGCACATTTAGCTGTATAAATTCCATGCTCCTCTATTTCCAATTGTTTAGGCTACATTTCTACTGGGGACATCAATGTGCTTACCTTCATGTATTTTGTGCTGGTTTCACTTCTGCCTAAAATAGTCCATTTGAAATTTAAATATATGTCAACAGATCAAGGAACAGTTGAATGCGGATTCAGTCATTGTTAAAGATGCTTATGGTGATGGTCGGCATGTCAGGTGAAGTTTCTTCTCTATTAGATGGTGCATTGGATGGAAAATGAAGCTGGTTTACTAAATCAAGTGGTGAGTGTATCTGTTGCTAGTTCTGTAAAGTCATTGTTATTCTTCTCTTTGCAGCATTGATGTAGTCTCTTCAGCTTTTGAGGGACAATCTGCTGTGAATAGGCAGAGGATGGTCTACAAAGCCATATGGGAAGAGCTTCAGAACACTGTGCATGCAGTTGATCAGATGACTACGAAAACACCGACCGAAGCTGGGAAGTGATCGAGGCACAACCAAGGAGTATCAAAGCACCACCTCCATCAACTACTCTATTTTCAAGTCACAACTTTTCAATTGATATCAGATATGTTACAATGAACAAAGATAACTTTGAGTGATGTCAACTCTAAAGTAGTGTTTGCTTTACATTGTTAGTGGGCATTGAATACCTGCCATTTTGTAACAGCAGTTGGCTCATTTTCAGCTAGTTCTTCCGTACTAGTGGTTGAAGAACAATAGTCGAATATGCCCCATCCAAATGAAGACAAGTTAAGGCCTTTGCGCAATGTTTCTGAAATTCTGATGAAAAATAAGAAGCTTGAGAGAAATTGGATTTCACTGCTGGCTGAATATATACAGAAATTTGGAATTGGAAAATTATCAGCTCTCTGTCGTTGCCAATATATTAGCACGAAATATCTACTCTTGTTTGATTGTTTTTTTAGATATCCATCGAATTCCAATGGAAATTGCATTTGTAAAATAGCTGTATTGTTGTAGTGTTGATTAGTAGTGAAAAAGACCAAATTTTCTGATCATTTCTGGTAAGTGATCAGATGGTTTAGGCACAGCTAACACATGCGTAAAACCCAATTTTCTTGATATATATTTGTCAAGGTGACGATAGAACTAAAAGCATGAGTGGGTACAAGAAGTTGGCTTGTTTTAAAAGCAAAAGAACAAGTAAAAAAAGATCAAGATACAAGAGTTACTATAAATATTTGAAAGAGGAGCAGTCCTAATCCTAATGAATAACGTCAGAAAATCAAAAGAGTCGTAATGAATAACGTGTATTGCAAGTTTAATTGAATAATTATCGGCACGCAATGATATATTTTGACTTTTTGAGGGAAAATGACATTGTATAGAAGCCCTCAAAATAATAACTGGAAAATGTATATATTTTGTATATATATACATTATGTATGTTGTCTCTCTATCCTTCCAGGGTAGAGGTAAGGCTGCGTACATCCTACCCTCCCCAGACCCCACTTGGTGGGATTATACTGGGTAGTTGTTGTTGTTGTTGTATACATTCTGTATGTTGTATACATTCTGTATGTTGTATATAGTTTATTCATAGTTTCTGGCGCCCGAATGTTAATAGTTTCTGGCGCGGAAGGGTCTGCTTTCCTGACCTTTTTCGATAAAGTTTATTCATCCTTTTTCAAGATGACCTAAAAAGGCTTGACTGAATGGATGGCTTGAGACTTCCTCTTCTATTGGAAGAGAGATGAGATTCCTTCGAGACATACTTCATTCCGAATGCCAATAAGACCACTTTCTCAATCCTGAGCATCATCTAACTCAAGAGCCTTGCACCCGATGTTGATTTCCGATTTAAATGTTAGCGTAAGGTTTGGGACGGCCCATCTGATTAGTTATCATTGCTCGACCCTTTTATGAACTTGGTCTATATGTAGCTTTGAATATGAGACTGGAGAACTTTTTTTTTACTTCTTGTTCGAAATTGATGCTTACTTTGCATTATTTTCTAGCATCCTTTTGGACTGTGTTTTTAAATTCTAATAAGAACCCGACAAATCTGTTTCTGATGGAAGTAAGCATGTTTTCCCTAAGATAGTATATCACTATACATATCATACCCTTAATCATCATTTCATCAATCACAAAACAGCAGCAGTAGAAAAATAGAAAACTGATCTGTAACTGTACATTAACTCCACTTAAGTCTGAATGCAAGTCTTTTAATTGCGAGAATTCCCCACTCTCAATTTGCAGTAACCATTTAGAAGTAAAAGTGTGTGTGTTTTCAACATGTTATACATAAGAAAAATTTGTTCGTCGCGTCCAGAGAATTAGAACACAATGAAGCAACCATAACTCTTTCATTGCAAAATTGGATGTAACTATCAGTTTCTGTGTACTAAAGTGAGGGTGCTGGTGCAGAATTGAACAACAAAACTTCCATATCACTAGTTTAGTGGTTGGAAAGTTTATGTAATAGAGGAGGAGTTAACAATCAAGAATTGTTTATAGACATTGAAGCTGTATGGATATATATATATGTACACTTTCACAAAGTTTTTTTCTGAATTATATATACAAATGAAAATTACCCCGAGCTTTGTCCTCTTGGTGAAAAAGTTGAATTGCTTGAAGCACACGAATATATAATTTGCAGATCAACCAGTCTGAAAATCCGCCTAGTCATTCACCAGTTGGAAAGAAGCATTAAAAATTTTGGTCTTGGTTAACTCTTCCCAACTTAACTGGCAGTAGGCAACATTGGATCCATACCAAGGCCAAATTCCCAAAAGCTACCAGGTTTGACATGCTTTACTTTGCCAGAGTATCTAATATGGCGAAGCAGCCTCGCCAAATATGTGTTGTGACATATAGTTGAACTGTCACAGACAACTGCTACATGCTTTCTTGCCCTTGTTATGGCAACATTCATTCGCCTGCTGTCTCCCAAAAAGCCAACAGCTCCTAGATTGTTGGATCGAACCTGGATTATCGAAGCAAAATTATATAAGCATGCACTTACATACTCTCTTTCTCAATATTTGAACAATATACATTGAAGTGCATAGTCATGTAGTTGATCTATTTTTGAAACAGAAGCATGTCAACATGTATATGAGTGGAGTGACAGCCTACCATGGATATAATCACAGCATCTGCTTCACGGCCTTGAAAGCTATCAATAGTTGCAACCTCAACACCAGTGGCCATTGGAAGCTCATCGATTTTGTCTCTAAGCAGTTGCACTTGAGCGACATATGGAGACTGCACAGCAATTGCTGCAGGGGGAACACCTGTACAAGATAATTTAAGATAACTGATACTACTTCTTTGGCTATTCAATACTAATTTATGATATATGAAGAAACAAAGGTAGAAAGTACATGCAAATTCCCCAAGTGTAAGTAAAAAACTTTTCTCTCATCTCAGACGTAAAAGATGCATTCATAAGCTATAATAAGAGAATGCAAAGTTGTCATCAGTCCTGCTGTCTCACCTAAGCTAGGTATTTTGGTAGATGGACAGGATACATAACAACATATTTGATATTAAATTCAATGAATGCGTATGTTGTCCACTCGCTTGAGCCACAGAAACATTTATCATGTAAGTTCTTTTTATGAATACTTTCAGGGAAATTGAAGGATCTACAATTATTAATTGCAGAGATAACTAATAGTAAAGAACATGTACCAGAATAAATTAAACTGAAGACGTGTTGAACAACGATATCTGCTTCCCCTTCATTGAAAAAGGAGCCAGTGCCAGCAGGGTCCAGATGCTCTTCGCAACCAACTGACAAGCTTCCATAAGGCATTCTCGTATCAAGCAATAGCAGCGGACACTGTGTAACCCATGTTGGCTGCATGCAGCAATTACAAGAATTAAAATCATCAACGGAATGCATTATCTAACCATTTACTTATAGGTCAAACAATATGCTAAAGTTTCAAACCCTGCCTAATGTTTTAATGCAGTGCCAAGAACAACCAAATGGTAACTCCACAAAGTGTTCAGCAGCACCTTTATTTCTAAACATAATATGTATTGCATACTAAAATCATTAAACAAATGTTAGGGAGAGAAGTTTCGATTTACAGATATTAAGGAATATGCAGAAAGACATTGCAGGTAGTTCACATAATTCCATGATGTCAAAGATGTTAAGTCTTACAGCCACCACAAAAACAAGAAAGTCTGCCACACGTTACTAAATAGACATGCTTGGCCCGGAATGAAAAAAAAAGAATTGTGCTCGCACATAAGCGATCGTGTTGCAGATCTTAAATAGATAATCCTCTCTCTAACTATTGGAAAGTAAGATGACTTGGTTCACATGGTTAACAGTATGAAGCACTGTAATCTTAATTTTAGAGTTCTATGTCTCTATTCTTTCATATGCAGGTTGAACTTATAACACTGTGTTTGAAATTAGGCATAAGGTAGAAGTAATGACCTTTACTTCAAAAAGTGTATCTTCTAAGGTCCATATAAAATTTCATAAAATCACATAATTCGAAAAGGTAAATTTCTACTGGAAAAGTCATCCTATTTGAACATTGCCAATGGCACAGACATTCTGCACTATATGTTAACCTCTACACCTGTGCTTTCCTATATAATATTTGACGTGCATGAATATATTCATGAAAAGCCATCAAGCTTAACATTATGGAAATGACAAAGAGAGGAGCCTCCTTTGTACTTTAGAAAAGAGCAATAGGTAGACAAGTTACAAGAATTTAAATCATAAAGTTATAATCCTAGTGAAAAGGACAAGTGTTTCATACCTTGACAAAAGGAGAATCTACCAGAAGATGAGAAGCAACGGTTGGAGATGATATTAATGATCCATCATACATCTCCTTTGAAGCCCAGCTAGCTATGGCATCGTTCATTCTGTACTGTGTTGTTAACTTTGTAGACAGCATCCCATCATGCAAACTTGCTGCCCTCTCTAGTAGGGAAACTCCAAGACCACCTTCTAATGCTTTTCTAGAAAGGATCACAGGAGCAAGTTGGAATTGATCTCCTGCAAGAATACAACGCTTTCCGAGCAATATCGGTATCCAACATGATGGTTCAATTGCTTGGCCAGCTTCATCTATAATAACCAAATCGAACGTGTCCAGCCACCTAATTAGTGGATCAGCTGCCCCAATGTTTGTTGCAAGCACGACCTGAGCACTTGATAAGATTTCTTTCACAGTTTCCTTCTCTTCCCTCTTGATGGACTTTCCAAGCTGTTTCAGAAGTTGACGTATACCAGCAGCCAAAGAATCATCCTTAAGACAATACCTCAGGTCTCTTCTAAGATCTGACTTCTTCCTCTCAATCTCTGCTCGGAAATCAGCCAGCTCGTTATTCACAATTTCAGTCAAAGATTTTGAAGCTACAGCAGGGGATATACGTGCAGGATTTCCAACGCGAACAATGTTGAGTCCAATATCAGACAATTTTTCAACCATGTTGTCGACAGCTGCATTCGTAGGTGCAGTTACAAGCACCCTTTCACCTTGTTTAACAGCAAGAGAAATCAACTCCTTCAGCATACCGGTCTTCCCTGTGCCAGGAGGCCCTTGAATTATCATGATAGGTCGATTCTTGTTTAAACCTAATGCAATTGCTTTTCTCTGGGAAGTGTCAAATGATTTTCTGTCTGTGGAATCCGGAAGTTCCACTTCAGACCAATCTGCCATGCCATTCTCCTCGAGCCACACTAGGTCTTCTTTATCTCCAAAAAGTGTAGCTACCACAGCCACTGAAGGATTTTTCTTCTGGAACCCTTTCTTCTGTAGCATCATTAAGGCTTCACAATTGCGCTGCCAAAAAGAAAAGGGTGAATACCACATTCTACGATAGATTATTTTCTTCTCAAGCTTGATTAGAAGCCAGGAATTCTCAAAAGATACTGCAACATTTCACTAATTCAACAGAATAGAATGTTTTACTCTATCTATCATTTGTAAAGACGCAAGAAATCTAAAACTTTTTAATACATAATGTCTCTGTCACGATATGAATAATAATGACCCAAGGAGGACAGAACTTGCCATAAAACATTCAGTAACACCTATCAAAAATCAATATTGCAAACATCTTGTACCAAAGATAAAGAGCCAAATCAAACTTAATCCTCTATTTGTGTCAAATACAACTCTTACTCCACAAATAAGTTATGTCTAGTTAACTTAAGGAGTACCACAACTCATTTTCCCTTACTAACAAAATGGAAATAACAACAAACGTTGATATGCAAGATAACCTAACACAAGAAATCCTATGGTGATCCATGATTATATATAGCAAATTACTAACCAGCAGATAATCAAGAACTGCACATTAGCATTGATCATATACAACTTTCACACATCACGGTCATATGCAAAGGCATGCAGGATTTACTTTTAAGACCTAAGTGCCTGTAAAGCCTCAGTGAGTCTTCCAATTTCTTGATAAGGTAATAATTGTACGGTAATCTAGGTGAATTCCTTTTTGCAGTGGATATACAAAAGTTTATATCTTTTTTGATAAGGAATACAAAAGTTTGAGTCTTAGATAAATATGATTCTCTATAAAAAGCAGCCTATCATCTAAGCTAACAGGTATCTCACAGGCGTCTACGAGATCCCTTTAAAAGGAGTAATGTTGTGGCAAGCCTCCATGAGCATGTAAGCATCCAAACTTATGAAACTTTAGCAACAATCCTGATAAAATAAGAGAGCAAAACGAGCCCCTTTTATTTATTTCCATTTCCGAGGTACTCTATGGATACAAAGGATGGTTAGATTGGTGAGACGAGAGCCAAAGACAATTTTATGGAGATGGCTTCCTTAGATGAAGCTTTCTATTCTACCAGAAAGCATAGCATGAAATGCTAATACTAGGATAACATAAAGAAGAAAGAGAACAAGTGAAGAAAGTGAAAAAGAGAAATGGTGAAGGCACATAGAACATTACGAGAACAAAAAGCACGACACGTACTGTTGATTCTATAGTATCAATCACCAAAGCAGTCCTAGTGGCAGAAGGTCATTGAAGATTTATAAGCATTTGATGATACATAGGTTTTCCAAAGTTATACCTGAACCTTGGAAATGAAGTATGAGCTTCTTGCTACTACTTGTATACATGAGTTTCTCCCAAATCAACGAAATAATTGCTTATTTTTTAAAAAAAAATGTATGAGCTTCTTAAGGTTTTCAAAGTTAGGCCTGAAACTTGGAAATGAAGTATGAGCTACTCTAAAAAAGTAGAACTTAGGCAATTTATGTGCCAGAGTCTCTGTCCGCTAAGCGAAGAGGATCAAACTACACACTTGCATTATCACAGGTCTTGCCACATGCAACAATTCAGAAGAACCTTTTAATCAAGGAAAATTCAATAATTAAGAACACTTCCACAACATAGCTTGATTCAGAAGTACGTGGAACAGCAAGCTTAACCTCAATTCTTTCCTTTCAAAATCATAAGACAACATTATTTAACATTTTTTATACAAAATGTAGAGGATCACCAGCGGAGTGTGCATTGCCCTCCTAAGATCAACCAAGAAGAAGAATTGGGACGTCGAAGGGACTTGGTAGACCCCTGACAGTTTTTACTCATTTAAATTAATTAGGTTAATCACATACTTAAATTATTTCTCCTTATACCCTAACCATTTAGTTTCACCTTTTAACATAGCCTTACACATTTACTTTTCAATATGATTTTAACAAGAAATATAACCAGGCAGAATTGAAGGACCGAAATATACCTCATATGTGAGTGCATCAGCCAATCCTTGGATGCGATCAATGCGCACATTTTTCCCAAAGAGCTTGGAAAAGGTAGAATCTCCATGAAGCGACTCAAGAGCCAAACTGATGCTACGTCCATCCTCCCCTAGATTATGCACAAATCCTTGCATGCAAGATGTTGCGCCAGCGCCTCTACTATCACATGTTCTGACACAAACCATGTCCCCAGGTGAGAGGTTAGTTGGAGGCAATCTGTGATTTCCCTCCAATTTGAACAACACTAAATGCATTCCACCTAATCCTGTGCGTTGGTAAAGACAAAAACATGCCCCAATTCAATGAAGGTAATTCACACTGGCAAACATCCATGTGGTGAGAGAAAGTTATTTCACCTATAGACGTGCTAACTGCTGTCAGATTGCAGATAGTATCACAGAGTTCCTGCTCGGGCTGAGCATGGCTAACCAAGAATTCAAATGGTTTCTGTTCCTCGGAATTTAAGACAGGTGCAGGGACAGCATTCAACTCCTCCTGAGTGAACTCCAACTCAGAATCTCTTTCGATACAAAGCAAATCTGACATCTGGTTGGTGAAATCATCAATCCTACTCTGCATGGCTTTGGCTTTCTCGAGGTCCATTCCCATTACACCAGGAACAAATTTTGGTTGAGAAGTCTTCCTTGCAATGGCTTTATGCTGAGCTGCAAGTAAATAGTGTCAGGAAAAACAAGCTCATCAATCTGAGAACCCATAGTCAGAGTAGAAAAAAACAAAATATGCTCTTCCTTTCTCAATCAATATAAAAATCATATCTTCCTTGATGTCCTAAATAGTTTGACACCATTCTATTGATAATATTGCTTTATACTACTTCCAAGAATCCGATACTCCCTCCCATCCATTTTACAGGACGCTCTTTCCTTTTTGGTCTATATCAAGAAGATTGACACTTACCTATATTTAAAGCTATGTGATTTTAACACTATAAACACAAAGAGTAGTTTTTCAATGATTAATCCTTTCTTTCACTACTATACTACGACTATTAACATAACATAAACCTTCTAGACAAATATGTTATATAACATGAATTTAAAAGGAGTAAATTTCAGGTGGTTACCTGAACTAGCGAGATCCTTAAGAAGCTTCCACGACTCAGTATCTCGCCAATCTTGGACCAAAGACTTGCGCTGAAGGTCCTGAAGCACATCCCTAAGCTCGCGCTGGAAGTTGTCGAAGAGAGTAGGATAATGAGTGCAGGCCTTCAAACAAATAGCTTCAAGGCCAAGAGGCATAGGTATGGCATTAAGATAAGGCTGAGCTTGAATAACAAAAGTCAATCCTGGTTCCATTCTCTGTTTAACCTCAGTAAACTCTCCCTGCATCTCTGCTGTAGCAAAATCTGTAGCCATAGCTTTCATCCCTTGTGATATCCACCTCACTACACACTTACCCAAATCTTTACGACCCATTGGGTCACCATTTTCATTCAATGCTCGCACGTTAACCGGCCCACTATACCTCTCCTCTGGTGAACATTCTTGTATTTTCTTTGTCTTTTTTTCCAATGACCCTTTTGTTGTAACTGAAGGAATCTCTCTAGTTTTAACATTCTTGGGTTTCCTTCTTCTGGGACTGAGGGACTTAGTGCCAGTAGTACTACTTGAGGAGCTAGCTTGAATATTGTAATTAGGGAAAGATATGGAGGAATCAAGAAAGATGCGATTTTTGGGGTTGGAAAGAGTAACAGAGCCAAAGAAAGAAGAAAGATTGGATCTTTTTCTAAAGAAGCGGAGAGTGAGGCAGCTTGGAGCTAAAGTGGAGATGCTACCACAAGAATTGCATAAAGATTCCATCTTTAGTAGTTTCACTTGCATCCTGAACAGAAAATATTCAGATCAGACTGCCATTGATGAAGTAGAAGAAAAAAATCAAGATTTTTGAAAAGTCTTAGTATAAGATATTTAAGGGAGGTGTGAATAGTAATGATATGAGGCTAGAGATGGAGGCAGTTAATATAGGAAACTAAGAAACAAGTGGAGATTTTTAGGGTAATTGGTGTCGTGGTGAAAGGAGAAAGCAATGGAAAGTCGTTATCTGAGGAGTATTTTGTGAGAGAGAAGATCTGAAGTCTCTCTGAACACGTCTTTCTATTGGGTATTTGGGATTCTATAGTTAAGAGGGCTTGTGACCTCTGTTTCTCCAACGTGTTCATTCTCTGTCCTCTTATTAGCCTGTGAAAAATGCTGTGGAGAATGTGGACTCGTTTTAGGGACGGAGATTCTTTGCCTGCCCCTTTGGAATTTTCTTGTTTTTATTTAAACCACCAGACTTTGATCTCAGCTCCAATTGTCAAAAAATAAACAACCTTCAACTATGTTGCACGAGTAATAAATAGGCTTAATAAATATTTTGCCATCCAAATTGTAACTAAATTCCTTTAAGGCCTCATTTGTTTTTTTAGTGAAAAAATCCTTTTGGCCTAACTGATTTTGGCCAGATTGACTTAAATGGAGTTATTTAAGTCATTTTACGCCTTAATTAAGGTTTCAGGTATTTTTTCTTACCCATAATACCTTTTCATTTAGTTTTGAATATTCTCTCCCACCATTTATTATTTGTCTTCTCAATGCATGGAAGAGCTCAAAAGGTTTAAACTTATTTCCCATGAAGTTTTTTTCTACTTTTTTTTCTACGTATTTACAGTCCCTTTTTTTATAGTATACACCCATATAATCCTCCATAATTAATCTATATACATGTATTTTATTGTGCATTTCGTATAATTTTTAGTATTTGATTTGTATTTCATATATTTTATAGTATAATACGGTCTTCAAAGCCCTACTATTTAAACAAACATATATGGCCTAAAACCTACTTAAACAAACTATTTTTTGGCGAAAACCTACTTAAACAAACCATTTTTTGGCCGAAAACCTACTTAAACAAAATCCTTCATTTAAACTCCTATCCTCTTCTAAGTGTTAATTAATAGATTAAGGATGCATTCGAAGAAGAAAAGTCCTTCAAAAGTGTATGTTGTATTTTCGGGTAAAAAGCCAGGAATATACTACCCATGGAGTGAATGTTCTCCTATGGTTATCGGGGTTAAGCGTAGCATCTTCCAGTCTTTCAAGTCTCACAGTGCGGCCATATCGGCGTTCGATGAATTTGAAAAATCTGTTGAAGGTAAACAAAAACTCAAATCTATGGTGTTTGTTGTTTTCCGTGGTAAGAAGCTTGATATATACAAATGTTGGTTTGAGTGTGTTAAAATGCTTGTTGGAGTCGAGGGTAACTACTTTCATGCTTTCCAATATTATGATGAAGCCTTAGAAGCCTTCAAAAAATTTCAAAAAATAACTTTTTCACAAGAAGAGTCATCTTCAAGCTCGGCCGTTGAAGAAAGTGAAGAAGTGATAACAAATGAAAGTGCAGCAAGTGCTATTTCATCTGTTATGTTAGTGGGCATATGTATTGGGTTGAAGCTTTATGAAAATGTTGGAAAGTAATTACGTCAATTGTAGGTTTTATGTTATCTTGTGTTTGAAAAGTGTTTATTGTTTCTCTTTGGTGTGCAAGAATATATTTTTTTTGTTTTTTACATTTGAATATCAAGTATTGTATTGAGGTTGGGCATGATTATATATATGAAGTTCGATTTTTGTGACTTGCTTAGCATTTCGATCATGTTTAATGTGACTTCTTTAACATTGATATTAATCTTTCATATATGGATAGGAAATTTAATTTAGATTTTTATGATTATCATTTTAAAATCTTAAGAAAATTAGGTTAGGTCATTAGATTTGCTTATCATGAAAAAATAAGCAGTTACATTGATTCATATAGTTTAGTGACTATACTACTATAGCTGATTGAGTAATTTGTGGATATGGATAGTGATTGATTGGAAACAATAATTCGTTTATTATTTTTAATGTCTATTTTTCTGTATTTTGATAACTAGTTTACATCATCAAGACATATATAAGAATTGCAATCGTTTTATATTTTGAGAATTTACACGAAGTTGTAAGATTTATCTTTGATATGAAAAAGTGTATAATCCTTTTTCCTTTTATATGTCTTGTATGAATCCTAACCCAAATATGAAAAGGTTAGGGTTTGCTGTTTGGATATAAAACGGTAGTTAAAGAATCATATCAAAAAGAAAACATACACATCTGAATAATTTAGATGAATTTGAATGCTAGAAAATTGTGAAATTATACACATCATTGGACTGATGCTAAATATTTTGAAACAACCCAAACAAAAATAGAGTTAGATAAACTGAAACAGATGAAGTAATTAACGTAGGGGCAAGGTTAATTCAGATGGGAGAATCTAACATTAATAAGAATCAAAATAAAAGAAAGCGGAAGAAATACTAAATAGATATTTTTCATTGATAAATTGAACAACTTTTCAAAATATTCCAAATTATATTTGGAAGATAATGTTAGCATAAAATGCTAACAACATAGCATGAATAAAAAAAAATAAAAAAATCCCAATCTTTAAAAACTCTACTCAGATTTTTGATTAACTGACTTTGAAGCCTTGGAAGCGGCTTCAATGTCACTGCTAATCACGATAAGAGGAGCATCGGGTTCTTCCTCCTGCTCAACCAGTAGTTCCTCAAGCATGTCATAACATTTAGTGAGAGGGTATGAATCAAGCAACATTCTTTTCACATAGTTCTTTCCGATTTCCCTTGTTAACCTTAGCATTAGCAGGGTTGTCTCAGTCTTCAGGTTTTTCAGCTTGTTTCTAACATCGTGATATAGGATGTTAGAAGTTAACTGGTGAACAGTGGAGAGGTTCATCGATAACTTTCTTTGTAGCGGTTTTGTCCATTATTTTTTGTCACAAAATCTTGAATTAGAATAGATAAGTTGAATTATGATGTTAATAGTGTAGTTGTATTTATAGGGTTAGTGTTTATAATTTTCCAAATTAATTGAATCACAATCTTCAATGAAACCCTTACACTCTTCAAATAAGACTTTACATTCTTCAAAGAAACTATTTAGATTACCCAAAATTGATATTAATGAACTAGGGTATCCAACCGTAGGATTTTTTTGTTTTCTTGCTATATTTTACAGTAAATTTTTCTACTAAATTTTTATTAGAATAATTTTTTGTCCAGTAAATATTTTTATTTATGTTTCTTTTATCCATTCCAACCAAATATATACTGGTTTAGATATGGTTTTGCAGTAAAAGTTTTTCTCCAATCCTAAAAATGATTTGTTTGCATTGAGCTTCTCAATTAAGCATTTAGTAATCTCAACCTATTTATGTGATGACCCAAGGGGTCATTTTATGAATTTAGACTCCGTTCTAGGTTTATTAGCTATAAAAATATTAATTTTAACTACCTCTATTTGTGTGCGCAGTCCGGGCGTGAAACCGAAAAGCTTTTATGTTAAAATATAAGAAACAATAATTTTTAGAATTACAAAATTTGGTTTTAGTTGACTTGAGTCAATATTTTGAGTAAACGGACAAAAATCTGTGTTCCGACGATTCCAGAAGGTCCGCAGTAAAATATGGAACCTGGGCGTATGCCCGAAAATAAATTCCAAGGTCCCAAGCATTAGAAATCAATTTTTGAAAGAAATAGTTTTGCTGAAATAATTATAAAATAATGAAAAGAATTAATGTTTGAAGTCATTGGTATCGGGCCCGTATTTTGGTTCTGGAGGCCGGTACAAATTTGGTATGATATTCAGGCCTTGCCTGTGAAATTTGGTGAAATACGGAGTTCGTTTGACGTGATTCGGACATCCGGTTGAAAAGTTATGAACTATAAGTGTTCTTGAGGAAAATAATGAGTTTTGAGGTTTAATTCGTTGTTTTACATGTTATTTTCATGATTTGATCGAAGGAGCAAGTCCATATTATGCTTTTAGACTTGCGTGCATGTTTGATTTAGAGCCCCGAGGGCTCGGGTGAGTTTCAAATAGGTTTGGGTTGTGTTGCGCTCGTTCTTTCTTATGCTTCGACGTCGTTTCTTCAAGCATAAATGATATCATATTGAACAAATGAGCTCCGATTTATGTTTTGAATGAAATATTAGATACGTATCATAATTACGGACCCGTAGCAAAAAGAATCATCGAATTTGGACATCATATGAGGATTTTATGGCCATTTTACCAAGATTGCCAAGATTTTTCAGGTTAATTACGAATTTGCCCATGACGGCGTATTAAAAACCTGCACTATTTGCAAAATCTTAAAACCTACATATCGCCTTCATTATAAGGTCAAATTTAGTCATTCAAAAGCCTAAATTCATTAAATTTTTACAAGGAATCCACTGGACACAAGAAAATCGAGTTTAGGGATCGTTTGGTACGAGAAACGAGACAGAATAGCTAGTAGAAAAATAAATACAAAACGGGTAGACTTCTTCTTCTTCTTCAAATTTTCGAACCCCACAGCCCTAGGAACGAATTTCTTCACCAAATATCATCCCCAAGTCATAGGTAATCAATTCTAAACTTTACTCCTTCAATTACCCATTGTTTTTCATCACTTTTAAATCAAAAACTAAGAATTTTCATGGTAAAAATTGAGGGTTTGGGTAGAATTGGGGAATTTTATAAAAATCGAATCTTTACCTCGAATTGAGGTCGGATTTCGAAATTATTTGTATATTTGGGTTCGTGGGTGAATGGGTAAACGTAATTATGTCTGAACCCCGAGTTTAGACCAAGCGGGCCCGGGGTCGGGTTTTCACTTTTTTTGAGAAAACATAGGAAAAATTATATTTTCAATAAAGTTAGTTCCTTTAGCATTAGTGAATGATATTAAGTTAATTTTGCTTAGATTCGAGCAATTTAGAGGTGAATTCAAAAGGAAAAGCAATAATTATGCTGTGAGTGGCCTGCGGAATTATTAAGGTAAGTGTTTCGCCTAACTTTAGCTTGAGGGAATAGGACTACCCACTTGTTTGCTACGTGAATTTCATGGGTGTGGTGTATAGGTGTGGTGACGAGTATCTATGCACCACCCAAATCGTTTGTTAAACATGATCCCCTTTCTCGTTCCCCACTTATTTGACTGTTGTTTTAACTGTTACATGTTCATTATTGTTTCTGTGACTATTTGGCCTTGTTTAATTGTTGCTAGTTATCGTTGTGACTATTTGGAAAGAGTATTGGTTTTTTTTGAGCTGGTTCCCTTGTGATATAAACATAGTTGAGAGGTTTAGTATGGTTTTTATGAAATCAATATATATATATATATATATATATATATATATATATATATATATATATATAT
>ML245890.1:0-104080 GCA_005239495.1 Nicotiana undulata | reverse complement strand
TGTTCTCTTGAGTTTATCATAGTATATAAAGACTGAGCTGGATTGACAGCGTTACGGTGTTTACTTATATTCTGGTTGGTTTTATTGTGAAATATTATTGGTTAAAGCTTACGAGCTAAATGATCTTCTGTTTGAAATTGAGGAAATAATAGTATTGTGAGAGGCTTGGCCTGAATGGTGAAAGTCGAAATAAATACATATATATATATACAATTGCGCTGGTTCTTTGATTTAATTGCATTTGTTGTTGTTTAAAGCCTACGGGTGGTATTGTTGTCTGTTAGAGATTTAAATCAAAAGAATTTGGTATGATAAAGGTGGATAATGGTGTGATAAGGGTGAATTATTGGTGTGATAAGGGTGGATAATGGTGTGATAAGGGTGGATAATTGATTGAGATATTGTGAAAGGTGGGTCAGGTTGCACGCCACAACATGACTGTGAAAAATGGGGATTTATGATATTTTCTTTTCTGATTATTTGAACTTTAAATGATTTTGGAAACTCTTGATTTACTCTACAGTCTTCCTTATACTTAGCACCTCGGATTATTTTAAAAGTAAGGTTTTAAAACTCAATTAGTTTACTTGAGAATTAGTTATGGCTGAGACCTGAAAGGAAAAGCAGTGAGTCATGTTAAGTTCGTTGCAACATTTAATTATTCATTTACTTGTTTGTGTAAATTCCTTTCCTGCTTTATTATTATACATTGTTGTCTATTATATTGTTAACAGCCCAGCCTTAGCCTCGTCACTACTTCGCCGAGGTTAGGCTCGGCACTTACTTAGTACATGGGGTCGGTTGTACTGATACTACAATATGTGCTCTTTTTGCACAGATCTAGGTATCATTCAACAGTAGACGATACTAGGACGACTACCCGATTTCGTTGGAGACACGAGGTACATCTGCCGGCGTTCGCAGATATCCGAGAGTCTTCTCTTATTTTTACATACACTATATCATTCAGAACATTACACTATTTCTTTCAGACATTTATTTGTAGTATTCTTTAGTCGTTCGTGGATTGTGACACCAGACCCTGGGGTAGTTTTGGTATTAATGATATAATTAGTTCGCGGTTCGTTTAATTTAATTGGTTAATATTATTATTTTATTTTAATATTGTTGGGAAATATTTCAGTTAAGAGCACTTTAAATTCAATTGTTTATGCAAAAGTAAATAATCAAGGAAATTAGTAAATTTATAACTAACATTGGCTTGCCTAGCAAGTGTGATGTTAGGCGCCATCTCGATCTCTAAGTTGAGAATTTGGGTCGTGACAATTTAATTTCCCAATGAAGCATTCATATTTCTCAATCGTTTTAATTATTATAATGAGTAGGTAAAATACACAAGATAAGGAAGCTTACCCATGGACTATAGCACAATTTCGGATTTAATAATTCAACAGGAAAAGTTGTTAAAAACATAAGAAAAAAATTACAATAACCATAAATTAAACAACATACGTGAAAGTAAAAAGACAACAACCATAACTTAATCAACACAACAAACACATCCTAGTTCCAAGTAAAAAACGGATTAGTACAAACAGGATATCCGTCTCCCTTCACGTCAACATCGATAATAGCAAGATTTGGTAAAACATCAACCAACGTAAATTTGACGATGAAACCTCCCTTTAAAAAATTATGAATTATAAAAAGTGGCCAGCCGACCTCGAACCTTCTTCAAAAACCAACGGTCGTTATATTTACATACTACTTTTTGCCACGATGTCGAAGATGCGCGTTTTCTAATTCATCGGGAATATGCTTGCACACCTTTCTTGGAATATACTGTAAAAAAAAGTTTATATATTAAGTTTCGTAAAATATGAAGTTTAAATGACATATTAATTTATCTCAATAAGTTATTGTAACATTCAAAGAAATAAAGTTAAATGGACATAATAATTTACCAGATGTTGGTCATAGATGCAGTCACATTCCTTGCTGCTATTACTGAAATCAAAGAACACAAGGTTAATGAAACCTTGCCTCCTTGTGTACAGCAAGTTCTCGATGAGAACAGGGACGTCATGCCGGAAGAGCTTCCCAAACGGTTTCCACCCCGAAGGGAAGTTGATCATCAAATCGAGTTGATTCCCGGAACCAAGCCACCCGCCATGGGTCCATATCGCATGGCACCTCCAGAATTGGAGGAATTAAGGAGACAACTAAAGGAGCTGCTGGAAGCAGGTCATGTTCGGCCCTCAAAGGCACCATTTGGAGCACTAGTCTTGTTTCAAAAGAAGCAAGACGTATCCTTAAGGTTGTGCATCGACTACCCTGCCCTCAATAAGGTAACGGTGAAGAACAAGTATCCCATCCCGTTGATTGCAGATTTATTCGACCGTCTTGGCCGGGCCAAGGTGTTCACCAAGATGGACTTACGGAAGGGATATTATCAGGTTCGTATAGCCGAAGGGGACGAGCCAAAGACCACTTGTGTTACTCGCTATGGAGCTTTCGAATGGATGGTTATGCCGCTCGGCTTAACCAATGCACCTGCCACTTTTTGCACATTGATGAACAAGATGTTTCATCCTTACTTGGATCAGTTTGTTGTCATCTACCTTGATGATATTGTAATATACAACAGCTGCTTGGAGGAACATCTTGCTCACCTCCGGAAAGTTTTCCAGGTTCTTAGGGAAAATGATTTGTTCATGAAGAGGGAGAAGTGTTCGTTTGCTCAGCCCCAAGTTCAATTTCTGGGGCATACTATCAGTCAGAGGAAGATTTGGATGGAGAGCAACAAGGTTGCCGCAATCAAAGATTGGGAGGACCCAACCAAGGTAACCGAATTACGATCCTTTCTTGGCCTTGCCAATTATTATCGGCGGTTCATTTTTGGATATTCAACAATTGTCGCCCCACTCACTGATTTATTGAAGAAGGAACACTCTTGGGAGTGGACTGGTTTATGTCAAGACGCCTTCGAGGGTCTTAAATATGCCATCACGGAGGAGCCTATTTTGGCCTTGCCCGACCTCTCCAAAGTCTTTGAGGTGCACACGGATGCATCAGATTTTTCTATTGGGGGAGTCCTTATGCAAGAGGGACATCCAGTGGTGTTCGAAGCAGAAAATTGAATGATGTCGAGCGCCGGTACACTTTCCAGGAGAAGGAGATTACGGTCGTGGTTCACTGCCTTAGAACATGGCGTCATTATCTATTGGGAGCTCACTTTCTTGTCAAAACGGATAACGTAGCGACAAGTTACTTTCAAACTCAGAAGAAGTTGTCACCCAAGCAAGCTCGGTGGCACGACTTCTTGGCAGAATTTGACTACACATTGGAGTACAAATCCGGTAAGGCCAATGTTGTTGCCGACGCTCTAAGTCGGAAGCCTGTGCTAGCAACCATTGTTAGTACGAGTAATTGTGATATTCTGGAGGCCATAAAGCAAGGGATGGAGCACTATCCGGTGGCAAAACAACTTCTTGACTTGGCCAGCCAAGGCAAGACAAAGAAGTTCTGGGTAGAAGATGGAATTCTCTATACCACCGGCAGGAGAGTCTTTGTGCCAAAATGGGGGAGCCTTAGGCGCACCTTAATCAAATAAGGGCACGACACTACCCGGGCTGGGCATCCGGGGCAAAAACGCACCTTGGCGTTGTTGGAGTCAACTTATTATTGGCCACATATGAGGGACGACATCGAGGTGTACGTCCGAACATGTCTTGTATGCCAACAAGACAAGGTGGAACACAAAGTACCAGGAGGCTTGCTTGAACCATTGCCTGTTGCGGAAAAATCATGGGACAATGTTACCATGGACTTCATTACATGCTTGCCGAACTCGGAGGGCTTTGGCACCATCATGGTGGTGGTTGATCGGTTTTCAAAATATGCAACTTTCACTGCAACCACTGCAAATTGCAAAGCCAAGGAGGCAACACGGTTATTTCTTAGGGACGTGGTCAAGCACTGGGGCATTCCCAAGCATATAATCAACGATCGTGATCCCCGGTTTACTGGTGCTTTTTGGAGGGAATTATTCAGCTTGTTGGGGTCGGGATTAGATTTTTCCACCAGCTTTCACCCCCAAACCGATGGGCAAACGGAGAGGGTCAACGCCCTCCTTGAACTATACTTGAGGCACTTTGTGAGTACAAACCAGAGGGATTGGGCCAAGCTGCTTGATACGGCTACAATCTGCAGCGGAGTGAGTCTACCGAGAGAAGTCCGTTTGAGCTAGCAACCAGCCAGCAGCCTGACACACCGCAAATCTTGCCAAAAAGTCCAGAGTTAAGGAACCCAGGGGCGTTCCATATAGCGAAGGCATGGGAAGAACATGTAGATATAGCTAGATCGTACCTGGACAAGGTTGCCCGCAAGATGAAAAAGTTTTCTGATCGGAAGCGCATACCGGTACACTACCGCATTGGGGATAAGGTAATGGTCAAGCTTAATCCCCGCCAATTCAAGTCATTAAGGGGCGTCAACCAGAATTTGATCCGACGCTACGAGGGTTGTTCGAAATTATTGCCAAGGTTGGCAAGATCTCTTTCAAGCTTGACATGCCTAGCCACTTGAAAATCCATCCCGTCATTCATGCCAGTCAGCTCAAGCCTTATCACGAAGACAAGGAAGATGCGGAAAGAGGGCAGTCCAGCCAAGCTCAAATATTCATCACTCCTTCTGCCCTCAACAAGAAAATTGAGGCCATTATCGACCATCAATTGGTCCGAGGCAAAGGTTGGGGCAATTCGAGCGCCCAATTTCTGTGATGACCCAAAAGGTCATCTTATGTAAATTAAGCCTTATCTGTGTTCTGAGGCTCCAAGAGTCTCCGTTAGTCTCACCTCGTTATGCGTGCGCAGCCCGGGCGTGTAACCGGGAAGCTATTATGTGAAAAGTTGATGAAAAATGAGTTTTTGATAATTAATGAATGAATATAGTTGACTTTGGTCAACATTTCTGGCAAACGGATCCGGAACCGTGATTCGACGGTCCCGGAGGGTCCGTAGGAAAATACCACTGCTGGTGCACAACAGCTGGTGTGACCGCAGGTGCGGTTGCCCAGTGGGGGAGAGTGTTTCGACCCGCCTGATCCTTCCCGAATTTTCCCGCCTTAGCTGCCCAAAATTTAAATCTGCCATGGCTGAAACAATTCAAAAACAACAATGATCACTTTACAGCCTGCCTGACCAGCTTTTCCAGCATGCCTGAACGGAATGATTGCTTCTCACCATGCCTGGAAGCAACTTTGCAGCAACTTTAGTTTACTTTTCTTGTATTCCCAGCCATGTGTGGCTGAATGAGTCTAGATATACTTGTACAAGCATAGAAAATAAGCATCTAATTACTTGTATTTTCCCTTCCTTTGAATATAATCTGAAAATTGGCCTTGGCCCCAAAAACCTTTTGTGTGCCTTTCCTTCATCTTTATTTCCAGCTTTGTGTGTAAGAAGTGTTGCCATTGTTAGTACGTTTTTGTGCTGATCCTTCACTTGGACTGAAACTAGGCCGTAGCATTTTGGCTAGCTAGTTGTCCTCACGGTAATATTGGAGGATACTCTTCTTCATTCTCGCTGCTAGTAGTATAGTAAGAACGGACATCACTCCTAGTAGAAGAGTTAGATATGTCTCGTTGGGTAAAAGAAGAGGTGTCCATAGTTTAGGATTTAAGAGTGTGAGTGTGTTTTAGGTCTTTAGAGTTTGAGTATGTGATGTGTTTTAGGTCTTTAGGGTTTGAGTATGTGACCATATATATAGGTCCAAGCCAGTCCAATTTCAAATACCCTACTGTCAGTGTAAAAATAGACCTTTTTTGGGCCACAAATATCTGTTTTTGTAATTATTGTCGGAATTAATATTGTTAGTTGAATTAATGGTGTTAGTTGAATTGTATTTATTAATTCGAATTCCCATGAAAATATTAAATCATATTTAATACCAACACTATTCAAATTCCAACTATATGGTTAGGGTTTGTAGTTAGGGTAGTAGAAGACTATTCACATTCCAACAATATAGTTACAATATAGTTAGGGTTTGTAGTTAGGGTAGTAGCATAATGTATTGAATGAAGGTACAAAATAAAGTATTGCATAGGGTAGTAGCATAATGTATTATATTGAAATGAAACAAAATAAAATTACAATGAAATTATAACAAAATAGAAATTTGATTTCATTAACAAACTAACCGTACACATAACATAACTTGATGAAAATCAAATAAAATACAATTAAAAAAATAACACAAACATTGGTTTCCAAACAAACATAACATAAAAATTAGTTAATTTCAACCGGATCTTCGGGAGTTTCTTGTCCTTTCACTTGCACTTTGAAAGCAATAAATAATTGTGCAATTTTAACCAAATTTAAATTTAATTAAACAACCCCGCTTGATATTATTATTTGTCACAAAATACTTCCAACCGTCTTTGAGCCATCTTCGTTCACCAATGTTAATTCCCATGTAAAACTCGCTGCCACCATATCGAAGAACATCGCCGCTATGTGATTCAGGAATGTACTCGTATAGTCGCTTTGGGATATGCTGCAAGCAAAAAGAAAAAAAAAGCAAAAAAAAAGTATTAAAAAAAAAACAAACAATATATACTTATTAAAAAAGTAGAAGACTATTCATATTTCATGAAATCTGTTTTATGGTGCAAGAAAAAATAATTTTTTTTAAAAGTAGCAAAAATTAAAACTGTTTTTTTATTTAACAAATTTCTCTACTCCTCACCTTTATACACTTAACTTTATGATACCACTGTTCTAATACCACAATCACCTTTTTTTTCTTTTTGGATTTTCTTTTGCTTTTTCATATATTTAGAAACATACAAATTGTTCTACAAATGACATCCATTCTCAAAACAAAAATCCTACAAAATCAAATCAAAAAAGCAAAAACAGATTTGGTTTCTGCCTCTGTTACAAAACCAAATCGAAATTTTTTGCAAGCAAAAATAAAATTTGGAAAAATTAGCAAAAATTATTGGCGTCAGGTTATTTTTACAAAACTATGTTAGAAAACACAAGCATCTTTTGATTTTTTAAAAAGAAGCAGATATTCAAAACCAAAATTATTTAAAAAAAACTCATACCATATAATTTTGCTTGATGTATGAATCTTTCATAATAACTTCAAAGGTTGGATTTTTATCTTCGTCGCTATCATCAGATGTGTATTCGGATGGGGATCGTTTGGTAGCACTGGGAGAGGGATCCATGGTTGGTTTCTAGAGTTTGAGTAAGAGTGAGGGTTTTTAAAATATTTTGTGCGTGTGTGTGTGTGTGTGAATGTGAATAAGCCTAAATATATACACACACAACCAAACGTTTTGTTTGTGGGGGAGGGGGGGAGTATATTGCTAATTATGGGTATGTAAATTTGACCATAAAGTTTAATAAAATGCAGATTTGGGATATAATGAGCAATTTAATTATGAAATATAAATAATAGGCAGATTCTTAGATTTATAATTACGTTATTGCGCTTTATATAGTTATATTGAACGTGTATATATATATATATATATATATATATATATATATATATATATCAAGTAGATATTGATAGCGACCATAAATTACGTTTACTATGGTTTCACTAGTCAATTGACAACGATCATTACATTTTGGGATATAGTTAGCAATTAGATTATGAAATATGAATAATAAGTAGATATCGACACTAGTTAATTACATTATTGCGCTCTATATATAGTTACATTGAACGTATATACATATATAGCAAGTATATATAGTTCCACTAGTCAATTGTCAACGATCGTTATATTTTGGGATATAGTTAGCAATTAGATATGAAATATGAATAATAAGTAGATATCGACACTAGTTAATTACGTTATTGCACTTTATATGTAGTTACATTGAACTTATATACATATATAACAAGTATATATAGTTCCACTAGTCAATTGATATTATTCGTTATATTTTGGGATATAGTTATCAATTAGATCATGAAATATGAATAATAAGTAGATATCGACACTAGTTAATTACGTTATTGCGCTTTATATATAGTTACATTGAACGTATATACATATATAACAAGTATATATAGTTTCACTAGTCAATTGACAACGATCGTTATATTTTGGGATATAGTTAGCAATTAGATCATGAAATATGAATAATAAGTAGATATCGACACTAGTTAATTACGTTATTGCACTTTATATATAGTTACATTGAATGTATATACATATATAACAAGTATATATAGTTCCACTAGCCAATTGATATTATTTGTTATATTTTGGGATATAGTTAGCAATTAAATTATGAAATATGAATAATAAGTAGATATCGACACTAGTTAATTACGTTATTGCGCTTTATATATAGTTACATTGAACGTATATACATATATAACAAGTATATATAGTTCCACTAGTCAATTGATATTATTCGTTATATTTTGGGATATAGTTAGCAATTAGATTGTGAAATATGAATAATAAATAGATTTTTAGCTTTATAATTACATTGTTGCGCGTTATATATGGTTACATTGAACGTCTATACATAGTTAATAAGTATATAACGTCCATTAATTACGTTTAATGTGGTTCCACTAGTCCATTACATGACAATTCTATACTAAAATCATATTACATGACATTTTTTACCCATCATGTAAACACTTATTATGTTTTTGAATTATAAGTTAAATTAACCTTCCAAGTAAATGAATTATAAGTTGAATTATATGAAATTAATAGTTTGAAATGTTTGGAGGGAGGGAAAACGTTTGGAGTGAAACGTTGGGAGGGAGGGGAAACATTTGAAACGTTTGAATTATCGTTTGAAACGTTTTCAGATTTAATTAATGGGTTTAATTACGTTTTAGGTTAATTACGTTTGAATTAATTACATTTACTATCGTTTGAAACGTCCCTTGAATACCACGTTTTTGTGATACTAGTTTGAAACGTTTGGAAGGAGGGAAAATGCTTGGAGGGAGGGGAAATGTTTGGAGTGAAACGTTGGGAGGGAGGGGAAACATTTGAAACGTTTGAATTATCGTTTGAAACGTCCCTTGAATACCCTATAAGTTGAATAATAGTTTGAAACGTTTGGAAGGAGGGAAAATGTTTGGAGGGAGGGGAAATGTTTGGAGTGAAACGTTGGGAGGGAGGGGAAATTATTTATGGAGGGAGGTAGATTTAATTCTATCTACTATAAAAATTGATCATTAAAATACATACTCTCTATGTCTAAACATAATTTAAACTACATTCCCTACTCTACAAACATAGAAAAATACCTTAAATATGAATGTTAACGGATGGATTGACAAGGAATTCTATCCATGGTTTAGGATGAACGTGCCCAGATCGTACCTCAAACGCGATCATATGGTAAATTCAATTTTTTTTAAATTAACATGATATGATTTTTATCCTATCTTTCTATTACGTTTGTGTAGTTCCTTTCAAAGAGTATTTGTCAATATCTTTCTCCTAGTACGGTTAAGACATTACTACGATGTAAAGGGAAGGAGTGGAACGTGACTCTAACAGGTGTTGTTCGAAGAAGACTCGTTAAGGGGTGGAAACAATTTATTGTCGACAACAAACTGAAGAAAGGGAGTGTTCTTCTTTTTGAACTTGTAGAGGCTACATCAAGAGCTGTGATATTCGTTGTTGAAGTGCTAGGATAGGAACATCTAATGCTTAGTTCTTTCATGTATTGACTGTGTTCTACCCTTGTCATTAAAATATTTATGGAGTAATATGATTATGTTAAAATATCTTCTGTTATTTTTCCTTGTAATATTGTTATACTTATTATTTGAACGAGAGTGGAATTTTTACTTGTAATATTGTCATACCTCTATTTGTTAGAAGAATATTACAAATATTAGTAGATAATATGCCATTAAAATCAAACAAACACTACAAGAACAAAATTGATATGTTTAAGTTTCATAACACCAAAGTTTATACTAAACAAGCAAAATTTCAAAATAAAAAAAGGATGCAATTAGGCCTACTGAGAACTCCAAATTTCATCAATATTATATTTCCAAGTCTGGTTCGGCATTGATATCAAACAAGCTTGATTGCGATTGTGTAGCGTCAATTTGCTGCAATTAAAATCAAACAAACACTATAACAAAAGATAATATGTTTAAGTAATAAATCAAATGTAGTCGCAAAATTATACCTCATTCACGTCTAGGGAACCATCAATGTTTGTACCTCAGCCTTGCTCATTACCCCTACCCCTGCGTCCACCACTTCTACCGCCACCTCTACCACCATCATTGCAACCAATCCTACCACCACCCCTGCCACCCCCTCTAACACCAGTTCTTGCGCCATTACTAGCTCCAAATACACCACGCGGCTGTGAACTTGTAAAGTAATATTCAATTCTTCCTCTATATCGATTCAAACGCGGTCTGCCACGTGAATTAGTGTAATGGGGATCTCGTAGAGTTGTGCCTTCATTTTTATCTGAGTCATCCTGGTCGGGGTTTGGCACGACCATTTTGTCATCCCAGTTTTGAAAATCATGCACCATCTTCTTCAAATTATGCTTAACATATTGAACCTTCACGCTAGTGCCCAGTGCTATATCACAAGCAATGTCAAAATACTTCAACATGCTCATGTATGTCTTGTACTCATGTGTCATGCTAGGGTAACCAACTTGATGGAACCGATTCAACTGTGGCCTGATAACATGTCTTCTCCACCTTGTCAGTATATGCCTTTCATCAATTTTATCAATCTTCTTGTGCGACATGATCTTGAGTATATGGAAACAAAGTATCTCTCTAGACTCGAACCATTTGCAGTTGCAACTAAAATAATCGCCGATAGGTATATATTCAACAGTGTAGTCAACTGGATTTCCATTATTTTTTTTAAAACTGAAAAATCACTAACGATGAATTTCTCAACACCAGGGACAACTTGATGATCGTCGGGGCTGCTGACTTCACAATGGTACAATTTCCTTAGTTTGTGTCTTGAAAAATTCATACACTGTACGCGTATAACACTGAATTTCCTGCTCCTCCCACTTGAACATTGACTCACACACAATTTGAAATCCCTTTGATCTGTATTCCGCTTCCAACTCTTTCTCATGCTTAACTCTTAGAGCTAACTCATACTGGTGAACAGACATCCTAAGAGTGCTTTGACGGGTAATATATCCATCAAAAACGCATGCATCCCCTCACTTCTTTGCGTAGATAGCATACCAGCCCAAAAATACACATCAAGGTACACATGAACCCATTTTTCTTTCTCAGAGTAAAGCTTGTTGAACCAATTCCTTGTATGCAAATTATACCTTGCAATATATTCTGCCCATTTTGTCTAAAAAACTTCAACACTTATGCTATCAAGGACCATGGATTTGAATTCTCCACGTGCAATTTTAGAAGGACGAACACCACTTAAGTAAAGAGGCAACTTTGAAAATATATGCCAAATACAATACCTATGTATTGTATTTGGCATCACCTCACCAAGGGCTACCTTAATGCTCTGACACTGATCAGTTATGATAGCATCTGGATGAATATTTCCCATGGCATCAAGCCAAGTTCTAAAAACCAATTTATAACTATCGATATCTTCATAAGACATGAGAGCACATCCTAGTAAAATGGACTGCCTATGGTGATTGATGCCAACAAATGTTGCGCATGGCATATTATATTTATTCACAAGGTATGTCGTATCAAAGCATATCGCATCATGGAATTTCTCATACGCCGACTTACAGTGTGAATGCACCCATACCACATTTCGAAGCCTATCAATATTATCAACGTCTATTGAATAGAAAAACTCTCTATCCTTTACCTACATTTCACGAAAAAAGTTGAGCAGTGACTGTGCGTCCCCTTCTTTCATTTCAAAATTCCTGCTCTTCAAAATATTGTTTCTACAATCCTTTGGAGAGAAACCCATATTTTGAGGTCCACCACGTTTAACCTCAGCAAGCCTAATATTCTTGGAGGGTCTAGTGCCAAATATATCATGAGCTACAAGATCCCTCTTCAAAGAATCACAAACGGACCTATGTCCAACCATCAGCCGCGATACGGATTGGAGCAAATCATGGTTGTGATCGTGAACGACCTTTGAGATGCGCCAACAACCATAATCATCCAAAACAGCAGCGAGCCTAGATTTACAATCGTTACTCTTGGTGGTAAACTTGGTTTGGCGAATCCTAGCCCTGTCACAACAGAAAGTTACGTATTTGGCAGTGGCACCACCCTTCTTGTTGGAATTTCTTTTGATGACGGAGAATCCTTTCAGTCGAGCATGTTCTTTGTAGAATGCAAACAAAGAATCTTTATCTCTAAATCGCATTCCATAGATAGGACCTACAACCACATCCTCTTCAGTGAATTCATTCTCCACTTCCCGATCAACATCACATAACTCTAACTCATTTCCTAAAACCTGCTCCTCATCATCGTTAATTTCTCCGTGATATTCTCCATCGTGTTCTTCATCGTCATCATCATCTAAGTGCACAGAATTGTTGAAACTGCCATGAGAATCAACATCAACCCATTCGTAGTCATTCAACAAATTATCGTCCGATGTCATCCCTAAAGATCTATACAACTCATCCCTAACCCGATCAAACCTAGGTTGTTGGTACATATTCGTGGTTGTTGTATTTGTATTGTGTTCATTTGGATTCATATTTTCTTGCACCACCGAATTTTCTTGGTTTGAATCCATTTTTTTAGATAGGGTAAAGTGTCCACTTGACTTGGTTTGATATGAAGGAAGTATAATAAATCGTATATACCGTATTTGTTTTTAAGAAAGGAAGAAAATATAATAATGTGTATACACACTAAATCGTATAATTAGTATAATGGTAAAATACACATAAATACAATAGAAATACAAAATATAATACAAGACTCTTCATCTCCCCCATTTAATTTTCGCATAGTTCAAGGCTGGGAATTTAATTTTGTGTTTTTGGAGGGAAAAATGTAGGCTTATTACATAGAGGGGCTTGGATGTCTTTTCACTGGTGTAGCCAAAGTTGGGTCACACCAGTTGGGCCGTTTAGCAGCTCTCTTTTTGAATTATAACGTCTCGATCTGAATACACATCTGAATATCAAGATGTGTATTAAGATTAAGACATATGAATCTGAATATTAAGATGTATATTAAGATCTAAATACTAAATAATTAAGACTGTTTGATTTTTAATATATAAGATTTATCTTTATTTAAAAATTAATAAACATAGAATTCAAATGAAATACTAATTAATATAATTTCTATCAACAGAATATATAGTTTTTTAAAATATGATAGAAGTTGGTGGTGATGCCTATCAGGTGAATGCCGACTAGAGGCGGTGGTAGTTTTGGTTGATGGTGGTGGTTCAGGGTAGTAGATAGTGGTGATTAGTAATTGTTGCGATTATGATTGAGGACGGTGGTGGTAGGTGGTGATAGTTAATATTGGCAAGTAGTGGTGGTAGTTTTGATTGAGGAATGTGGTGGTCGGTTATAACGATGGGAAGTGCCGGCTATGGTTGTTGATGGTGATAAGGCTGTTAGTTGTGGTAGTTGAAGTGAATGAGTGTTGATTGTGGTTGAGAATGATGGTGGCGGTAGTGGTGGAGATGGTGGATGGTGATAGTCGATAATGGTGGCGGTTATGATTGATGATGATGGTGGTGTGGCAGTTGTGGCGGCGACATGGAGGTAGTTGATAATGGAGATGGTAGCGACATTTAATAATGAATATGGATGATAGCATCTTAATGAAATTAAGTTTATGTTATAGATTTTAATCATACATACCCATTTAGACCCATTAGATGGTTGTGAAGTAAAAAAAAACACACGTAATGATTAAGATCTGAATAATTAAGATTCAAACTTTAAAAACAAACGCACTTAACGCCAAAGATCTCTATGATTAAGATCCATACCTCCATTAACAAATGAGGCCTAAGACACCCCTACAATGTTTACATAAATATATATTTTTAGCCATTTTCAAGAATAATAGCCGGCAAAAGATATATTAACCAGCCAGTTTGTATTTTGCCCAAATGTTTACAAATCAAATCTTCCCCAATCTCTCTTCTACCCACCTCTTACTACTTTTATAACACACATCAATAATGTCGTGACACATTCATAAAATTAGAGAAAAAGTGCTTATTTTCGACAAACTTAGATGACCTAAACTGTTCAGGATTAAGTGATAGAAACTAAGCGTCCACCAAACTGTATGGAGAACCCGATTCTCTATCAGTTCCCACCATAAGCAACAAACTGTAAAACCAAACAGTATAGGAAATCAGGTTCTTTATTTGTTCCCACAGAAAATCGGCAGTAAATAAAGAACACAGAGGAATTTTACGTGGAAAACTCTCAGCTCAACGGGATCAAAAATCACGACCTACCCTTGTAGGATTTCAACTTCCCTACTGATTTAATCTTTAGATTACAACATATTGTAACCTCGGAATTAACCTCTTAATCCTTCAATAACTTGGAACAACACTATTACTAGCCACTTTGTAATAACTTTATTACAAAGACTTTACAACATAACTAACTCTAGCCAAGACACAAACACAAGGGTTTATGATTTACAAAGGGTTTCCTACACAATGCTTCTAACTAAGCTAAGTAGGAATTACAAGTGAAGAACAAAATAACAAAGACTCAACAAACGTAAGGACTTAAGATATCTTCAATCTTTGGATCTGGTCCTTGAGGTTGCAGTAGCTTTGTTCTTGAGAGAGGTGGTGGCTAGCACTTGAGAGAATATTTTCTTTTTATTCGCAAGTGTTCAAGTGAATGTTTTACCTTCCTTGCTGTTAATAATACATGTGTGACATCACTTACAAATTACAATGATGTAAGCAAGGTAGGTAAAAAGCTTTCCACAAAAGTTGACTACTGCACTGTTCATGTACTGTAGCATGTGCAGGCAGCAACTTTCCAGCTGGAGAGTTGACTTCGTACATTCACCTCGGGAACTGGTTGGAACCTGTTTCCTTAGTCGTTCCTTTGAATCTGAAGAGTTGAGCCATATCCCAAACTGGATCCCAACCTGAAACCTTGTGATCTTAAGGGCTTGAGAATGTTTAAAGCTGTAGAGTTAACGATATGACGACCAGGGAAACTGATCCTTTGTTCCCTTATCTGATTTCGTTGAGAATTGAACCAGACATCTGACTGGTTACTCTGAACGCAAGAGAACTAAATTTATCAGGTTCTTTTTCTGGTTCTCTCATGGAGTTTGTCAAATCATCAAAATAGAAGACGCATAACTTAACAATTTCCCCCTTTTTGTGATGACAAACTTAGAATTGATATTTCCCATGAGAACCAGATCTCCACATTGTTCCCCCTGTGAATCAGTCATATTCCCCATGAGAACCAGACCAAAGGAACTTAACACAACTGGTTCTTCAAGATTATTTGGGAAATCATCAGAACACAAAATAATATAACTTATCAATTTCCCCTTTTTTGATGATGACAAACCCAAAATTAATGTTCCCCTTGAGAACCAGATTCCTCACATGTTTCCCTAGGGATCAGACCTATAATCAACATGTTTTCAACAACATTCAACACCCCCACCCCTCGAAGTAGAGTTGTCTTTCATGAACAACACAACATATCAATCCGATTCTGTTCCTCCCCCATGTTGACACCTATATAACTTCCCCCTTTTGGCATCATTGAAAAGAATAACAAAAGAAGCACAACCAAAAACAAGTTCAGTAACATTAACTCACGCCACTTGGGCAACACAACATAAACAATAACAAGAACAACAAGTGAATGTCATTGCACAAAATAGAGTAATTTTCCATAGTAGAGTAATTATAATAAAAGCACAGTAGTTTCAACAATACATAATATGACAATTTAAACAACTAAAATACCAATATCATCAAACATAGGGATCAAAAGAAGATAGGAATTCAAGGGAATTTGGAAGGAGTGAAAGACACTGATCACTAGGCAAGAGGAAAAGTAAGGGGCTAAGGCCTTGATGAGCTTATCCGTTCGTTCATTCACAATCCTTTGATCAATGATCATCTGCTCTCTTAGGTCCTCCACCTATTTCCTTGATATTTCATTCTCACCCTTCAACTTAGCATTCTATCCTGCCAAGGGTCCACGGGGACCTGGTTCTCTACCTATCTTAGCAGGCTGAACCATTAACCAGACCACCAAGAATCTCCCCAAGATTCTCCTCATCAAGAACAAACTCAGTTCCATGCACATATAACATCAGAGTATCACATACAACATAGAAGTTTTTACTTCTTCTTCATAAACGTTGGGACATGGAGGAACAAAGAGGTGATTTATTTATTTTTTTGGGAAATCAACAATGTCAAGAAGTTTCTCCATTTTTCAGCAATATCAGAGTCAACCCTATGCCTAACATCACTTTCTAAGACTTCAGAGTCTTCTACCTCTCCAAACCCGATAAGTCAACCTTTTGCTTATGTAAGGAACTAGGTTCCTCGCTCACACTAACATTTCTTTCCATGAGCAGCCATGTCTCCCTCTTCTTCTTCTCAATCTATTCACCCTTATCACATGTTGCATCTTTCTCAGCCAACTTTCTTTTCTCAATTATTTTTTTTCACAAGTGAAAATTTATCTACTTCATTCTGTCTTCCACAATCACCACATTAGCAAGTCACATCAATCAACCTATTTTTCATCAATCCTTTTCATTGGATCAGAAGTTCATTTAAACGCAGAACTCAAAAAAAAGATCATCATTAGAATTAACATCCTGAGAATGATTTGAGGCACCAGGTACGTCATTCAGTTCCCTTTTTTTTAATAGCAAATTCACCGATTATTCCATCCCTCAAGGCTTCTACAAACCCATCAACAATTTCAGCCTCACTCTCTAGAATATTATATCTATCTCGTTCTTTTTCAGTTAAAGTCCCATCAAAATCTACCAAAGACTTCTTGGTTTCGATTCAAATGGAGTTAGGATTTTGGGAGGTGATAGAGTTGGGTTCACTTCTGCCATATTTTGAGAGAAGGATTCGTTTTTAGATAAGGTTGATTTAGTTTTAAAGAAAAGAATCGGTTTGGTTGGGTGTGACAGAAGGAAATGGTTTTTCGGGGCAATAGGTCAGTTTAGAAAAGGTTTAACATTCTGGACTTCACAAATTTGGAGAGAGATGGGAATAAATTAATGACATTACACTTCAGCAGTTTAAAAAGGCATATAAGTGTTGAAGAGACTACTAACCTGAGTCACAAGAACCAGGTTCCTTGATGGTTTTTGAAAATTTGAGCAAAAACTCCTAAAAGGGCAATGTCACTCTTACTTGTTTTGTCCTGAAATTGCCATGTATAAATAACAGTAATAGTATAGATTTGAGTTAGTTGTCACCAAAAAACACTTTTTAGCATTGTACCTTTCCTTCTTAACATAGCCGATCATCGAGGAACCAAGTCTTTAGTTAAGCTTGATCAACCCCAACTCCAGACGATTTCTTTCAAAGTGTTCACTGCTCAGCGCCTTGGTGAAGATGTCTGCTACCTGGTCCTCCGTCTTCCAGAATTTCATACAAATCAGAAACTTTTCAACATTATCCCTCAAAAAGTGATGTCCCACATCAATGTGCTTTGTCCTTTTGTGTTGTACCGGGTTCAAACTGTAAATACACCAAAGTCTTCAAGATGTTGCTTGATCTTTAGTAGTTGAGAACAACAAGAAGCATCAACCACATATTCAACTTCAGCTGTAGAAAGAGCCACACGGTTTGTTTCTTTGCACCCCGTGAGATCAAGCATGACCCCAGAAAATGTGTCATTCCAGATGTGCTCTTTCTATCCACCAGATATTCAGCATAATCAGTATCAACATATCAAACCAAGTCAAGAGTATCTCTCGAAAAATAGACTAGGACCAGGTCTTGCGTTCCCTTAGGATACCTCCAAATTCCCTTAGCAGCCTTCAAGTGAGAGTCTTTTGGGATAGGTTCCAATCACTGTTCTGTCGAGGTGATAGAGGGGCCAAGTTCCTCTGTGCCTTTTGGAGATTCTGCTGCATCTTCTTAATCCCTTTGCTTGACTTGACTCATCAAATCAGTCTTTCCATTTGCAATATTTATAGCTTCATCAGGAGCATTTGTAAATTCTCTATTTTCATCTTTTTTTGTTATGTGACCATTTGCCACCATTGTTGAGAACAAAATATTTTGCATCCAAAGGCTCCGGGGTAAGTCAATGTTGATTTTCTCCCATTGAGCAGTTCATAGAGAGACTTCTCGAGAAGGGACCTGATCATGCATTTGTTAATCAAGTAGCAAGCAATGTTGAATGTTTCGCCCATGAACCAAATTCTCCATAACCGACCTTTTCAGCAAATAAAAACTCGCATGCCCCAGTCGTCTGTGCCATAACTCTACATCATCATCAATGACACTTAAGCATGTTATATCACCACCATTTAGTGAATCAAGGTCTGCAACATAGATATTCTTGAATCTCTTGGCTATCAATTCCATTTCACCAGTTTTAAGATCGGTGAAAGTACATAATTTGGACAAGAACTTCACTTCATTTTTCCTTATCACAAATTTGAGACACACTCAACAAGCTATATTTCAAGCTATTCACATAGTACACATTTTCAATTTGCATGGGAGAGTGTTTTTTCAATTTTGTCAACAACAAGAATATACCCTTCTTGTTGTTTCCAAAGGTCACACTCCCACCTTGGAAGGCCTAGAGTGAGAGGAAATCATTCATTCTTCTAATTTTATGCTTAGAGCAACCACTATCCATGTACCATTTTTTCTGACTGCTACCTTTCACTTCAGCCTGCACACTAAATCAATGATTAGACTTAGGAACCTAAGCCATCTTGGGTCCCTTATAATGATAGAACGAACGGATCAAACTTTTTTTTTTCTCATGCAGGAAGCATATATTTTCTTTTCAGGGAACCAAGTTCCTCATCAGTAGGCCTCTTTTCAACAAATACTTTGTTTGTCTGCAAAGACTGAATTTTAGTTTTACAAGTCCTTATAATGAACCGTTTGACCACAGTGAGTGCACAACCTATTATCAGCCACAATTACATACTTGCTATGAGGATTGTAGGAGGTTTTAGTCTTTTGGAACCGGATTCCTTGCCCGTTTTCACCAATACTCTTGTACATAGACGTTATTACATAAGAGGACCAGGTACAATTAAGTGACTTATCAAGATCATTTTTAACCCTTTTCAAATCCTCCTGAAGTTGTCTATTCTTTTCAAGCTCAACAACAAGACTTGTTTTTAACTTTCTTAAGCTCACTCTCAAGCTCAAGTTGAGCCTCACTAGCCACTTCTTTACCCTTAGTGTTGTCCATCCATTTTTCCTTTGGATTTTCAACAAGTAATTTTATCTTGTTACATCTTCCACTTGTTCCTTCAAATCTACAATGGAAACTACCATATTATCCCTCTCATGTTCTATGTCACCAATTTCTTATATTAAAGCATTCTTCTCATTAATGACATCAATTTTTTCTCAGAGTAAGTTTTCAAATTTCTTTGAACATCAAGAAAACTGACCTCATCTTCCTCCTTGTCCTCATCATCATCAGATTTAGCCATGAGTGCAAAGATTGACTCATATTCTGAGGATCCATCGTCAGCAACCGTCATCGGTGTATCTCCTTGGTCATCTTCACTTTCAGATTCACCGGAGGAATTTCCCCAGCCAACCAAATCTTGTTTCACCATGTTGTTACCAACATCTCTTCTTTTGAACTTCATGTCAAGGACCTGGTTCCTCTTAGACACCTTATCAGTGTTGATTTTATAATGATCTTGCTTATGAAGATGACAGTCTTTAATGAAGTGTCCAGACTTTCCACACTTAAGGCAACAATCATTTTCTTTGAAATTCCTGTTGGAACTTCCTTTCTTTGGAATCCCACCATTTTTTCGAATCATCTTTTGGAATCTTCGAGTGAGATACTCCATGTCGGATGCATCACTACTTGAGTCTTTGTTGTCAGCCTTGAGAACCAGGTTCTTCTCCTTTCTTGGGCTCTCTTCTTTCAAGATCCTTCTTTCTCTTCATCTCACAAGTTTTGAGATTTCAAATGAGTTCATCAATGGTCAGCTTCTGCAAATCTTTGGCTTCGGTGATAGCATTCACTTTACTTTCCCAAGAACCTGGTAAAACACTGAGTATTTTTCGGACCAACTTGTTTCTTGGGATGACTTCACCAAGGAAGTGAAGCTCATTGATAATGGAGGTGAAACGAGTGTGCATATCTTGAATAGACTCATCCTACTTCATCTTGAAAAGCTCATACTCAGTAGTAAGCATATCAATTTTGGACTGCTTAACCTGATTAGTTCTCTCATGGGCAGTTTGAAGAGCTTCCCAAATCTTCTTAGCAGATTGACAAGCTGAGATGCGGTTGTACTTATCTGGTCCGATGCCATAAACAAGAATCTTCTTTGCACTGAAATTCTTCTCAATAGCCTTTCTATCAGCATCGTTGTACTCTTTTCTTATTTTTGGGACTATAATTGTTCCCTCACCAACAGTTTTCATAGGAACAAAAGGTCCATCACATATTACATCTCACAGCTCTGAGTCCTCATCCATAATGAAGTCATGCATTCTTGCTTTCCACCAACCATAGTATTGGTCATTGAATCTTAGTGGTATGTACGTTGATTGTCCTTCCTCGAATTTTGGTGGAGCAGCCATGTAGATCCTTTATTGGTGTTAACCTTTTAGAACGAACCTGCTCTGATACCCATTGATAGAAACTAAGCGTCCACCAAACTGTATAGAGAACCCCGGTTCTCTACCAGTTCCCACCATAAGCAACAGACTGTAAAACCAAACAATATAGAAAATCATGTTCTCTATTTTTTGTCACAGAAAATCGGCAGTAAATAAAGAACACATGGGGATTTTACATGGAAAACTCTTAGCTCAAAAGGATTAAAAATCACGACCTACCCTTGTAGGATTTCAACTTCCCTACTAAACAATCTTTAGATTACAACCTATTGTAACCTAGGAATTAACCTCTTAATCCCTCACTAACTTGTAACTACACTATTACAAGCCACTTTGTAATAACTCTATTACAAAGACTTAATCACTCACTAACTTGTAACAACACTATTACAAGCCACTTTGTAATAACTCTATTACAAAGACTTAATCACTCACTAACTTGTAACAACACTATTACAAGCCACTTTGTAATAACTCTATTATAAAGACTTTACAACATGACTAACTCTAGCTAAGACACAAATACAAGGGTTTATGATTTACAAAGGGTTTCCTACACAATGCTTCTAACTAAGCTAAGTAGGAATTATAAGTGAAGAACAAAATAACCAAGACTCAACAAACCTAAGGACTTAAGATATCTTCAATCTTTGGATCTGGTCCTTGAGGTTGCAGTAACTTTGTTCTTGAGAGATGTGGTGACTAGCACTTGAGAGAATATTTTCTTTTTGTTTGCAAGTGTTCAAGTGATTGTTTTACCTTCCTTGATGTTAATAATACATGCGTGACATCACTTACAAATTACAATGATGTAAGCAAGATAGGTAAAAAGCTTTCCACAGAAAGTTGACTCTGCACTGTTCCTGTACTGTAGCGTGTGCAGGCAGCGACTTTCCAGCTGGAAAGTTGTCTTCGTACATTCACCCCGGGAACTGGTAGGAATCTGTTCCCTAGCTGTTCCTTCGACTCTGAAGAGTTGAGCCATATCCCAAACTGGATCCCAATCTGAAACCTTGTGATCTTAAGGTCTTAAGAATGTTTAAAGTTGTAGAGTTGACTATACGACGACCAGGGGAACTGATCCGTATTTGTTCCCTTATCTGATTTCATTGAGAATTGAACCAGACATCTGACCGATTACTCTGAACGCAAGAGAAATAATTGTATTAGATTCATTTTTTAGTTCTCTCTTGAAGTTCATCAAATCATCAAAAAAGAAGACGCATAACTTAACAATAAGTTTAAGGAATCAAAATTGTGATCTAACATTTTTCTAGTGTTTCAGTAGACTTGGGCCTTCTTTTGAGCTCCATATGTGATTTCCTGAATACGGCCTTAACATTGTGACATTTTTGTATGATTTCCTTAATCATAACGGGTAAAATCCAACATAAAAAAAAAGAAAAGAAAAAGAAAGATACTCATTAGTAACAGAAAATGACTACATAAATTAGACGAAGAAAAATTACATCATCTTTTACTGTTCGTCCCTTACCTTTTTTCCCCGAATGGTCCCGAGCGCTTTCCACTGGCAATGACGACGAAATGTTCATTGAATACCTCATTTATTTGTATAATTAGTAGACTTACCCGTACTTTGTGCGGAGTTTAAGAAACATCAATAAAATTTTAAAAAATAATTTATCGAGTTAATAAAAAATATAGATATTATCAATCTTTTATCAAAAAAGAAAATCTTCAATAAATAAAATATATTTGATTTTATTTGCAGCAAATAATCAATATAATGTATAGTTAATTGTATGTTATCAATAAATATTACTTAAGTTTTATCTAATTAAGAAAGTCCAAGACCAAGAAAAATAAAACCTAAAATAAAAATAAAAATCGCATAGATTCTTAAAGCTACCAATTACACAAACTAAATAAATTAATTTTATTGTTAGTTGTATATTGAGAAGCTGAAAATTTCTATGAGAAAAAATATATACTTTTTGACAAAAGAACATTAGGAAGACCTTCTCCTCTTAGTTTGCAACATATGTTAAAACTTTTATTTCATTAATTTATTGTATTATTCTGGTAGTTAAAACATGATTTTATGTGATACATTTAATTGAGTAACTGCAATATTAAATTAGAAATAATGTCACACTTTAAAGAATAAAATTCACCAAGCATTCACATGAACAATTAATTTTTTAATAAAAAAATCTTTCAATAACACACTTAATAAGATAAGAATCAAAATTAAATTGTGTGTAAATCCTAACATTACAATAATGAGTATTGTTTGCAACTTGATTATGAACTTCACTAAGTTTTCAATCATTGATAGTATATCCCGAAAATAAAAAATACCTTATTTCATAAAGTTAATAACTCGTTTTCTAATAATTTTTAAACTACGGAAAGTCTGCCCTATTCACATTGTTAAATTTAAAGGAGATTAATTTAAAGGAGTAGCACTTCACGTTTTCTAGTACTACTTCTAATGGTTTCACTTTGTTGACGTAGATTTTCAGCTCAAAGTCAAACTAAAACAACACAAATTGAATCTCTAAAAGCTAATGGTAGTGGAGTGGCCAATTGGATGATGTAGCGATTGAGAGTGCTTGACGCTTTTCTTGCTCCTAAACGTGGCTCTATCACACTCTGAAAAATTAAAAGTCGATATTTAGCTATATTTTTCAACCACACCAAAAACTGAGTTTTGTCTTTGAGCTATCACTCGTCAGCTTGTTAGAAATATCTTCTTGGCCACAACTTTCATAATGGACAATCGTACATGTACGAACAAAGTTTCACATCGATAATTAAAAAGATCGAAAACATAAACATAAAGTGTAAGAATATTTTAAAGGTGTGGCACCTCTTTGAAAAAAAATCGTGTAGGCTATACAATCCTGTAAAAATCTCTTAATGAAATAGATTTTTTGAGAAAAACTTGTGCGAGCTTGACCTAAAATGGACACTGTTATCCCATACGAGAGTATCTTCGTGTTGGTGTTGCCAAACATCTATTTTAGAAAAAACAAGAAAAAAGAACTCTTTTAACCATCCCAAGTGTCTGTTGGGACGACACAAGTTCCAGGTGAAGAGTATTATTTTAATTTAAGGGACTATTAGGGGTCGTTTGGTTTGAATATGGCTTATGTCGGGATAAGTTATATTGGTATAAATTATGTCACGATAAGTTATATTGGGATTAGTTATGTTGTGATTGTTTTTAATCTATTGTTTGATATGTTGTATTAAATATGACAATTCCATATTTTGCAAGAAGAATGTATAAGTTATACCGGTGCCAATTACCCTACTCTCTATAAGGTATAAATTATCTCGATGTTAATTTTAATCCTGGAATAACTTATACCTAGTTTGCTAACCAAACAAATGATTAAAATGATAGTATGAAATTTTTATACCAGCACTATGTCTTCTTATACCTTATGCCAAACAACCCTTCTTAGAGAGTTTAGCGATTCTTTACTCTCTGCCTTTTTTAAGTGAGCTGGAGGCCAAAACTGAATTTGTAATCTCTTAATTGCAACAACATCTTGCATAACTAAAGTGCGAGGTTCAATTTTCATCAAAGATCTTTGATCCTTTTTCCTTCTCATTTCTTTCTATTAAAAAGGTTATCCTCGTCTTAATGAGAGGTCTCAAGTTTGAATTTTGAGAATGAGACATTTTTAGCAAGGAGCATTTCCTTTTAATTTGGCCTTACATGGTGTAATTTTAGATTATTCTAGTCCGTAAACTCCGAATACTAAATATTTGAACAAACAAAAAACGAAGTTGAAGTTGGAACATCAAGTTAATATTGATCCTTCCCATGCAACTTATTTCTTCTTAATCGTGCTAGATACTCGGCTACGATGATGGTTTTTTCAATCACATGATATATGTATGATAGCATTTCATAAGCACCTAATAACGAAAAGTTCTGCACGTATAATAAATAGTAGAACAAGTTCAAACATTTCTAACAAATCCTGAAATTGTTATCGGCCGAATTTACTGTTTACTATTTACCTATCTTGATTATACAGGGTTATACACATATTATACATATATATTATCCGTCTATCGACTATTTTAGTTTAAAAGGTGGAGTGAACAACTATTTAGTTTAATTCTTCAACTATTTTACTAATTATCCACTAAGGCAAACTCAGTGTCATGTTTGTAAGTTACTTGAATTGGGCCTAAAAAATCACTATTGCTTTTAGCGAAAATGGTGCAACAGAAAGACTATAGGCCTATCAGTCCACTTTACTCGAGTCATTTACTAAAGTTTGGGCCTTGTCTTCCATTCCACAAAAATTAGAGCAAAAATAACATGGGTTAGCCGGGTGGAAGAAATTCAAAAATAGTCAGATTTACAAGTGTCATTCAAAAATAGCCACGCTTTCAAAAGTAATAAAAATTTAGTCACTTTTCTTGTAAAGATAAATCTGAACGAAAACACTATTCAACACCCGGAAAATAAGCCATTATATTATGATGGAATTCCAGCATAAGTATATTGGAACTCCGACATATTATACTGGAGTTCCAAGATAAGTATATTGGAACTCCAACAAATATAATGGAGTTCAAGCATAAGTACACTAGAACTCCAGCATAATATACTGGAGTTCCAGCAAAGTATACCGGTCCAGTATAATATGTTGGAAGTTCATACACAAGTGCACCGAACTCCAGTATATTATGCTGGACCAATCTCTGTTGCAGCAAAATAGTGTCTATTTTTCAATGACTTGGCAAACGCTGACTATTTTTGAATGACCAGTCCGAAAACTGGCCAGCCCGTGCTATTTTTACAGTTTTTTCGGATTGATAATCGAAAAATAGCAGCGTTTGCAAATTCATTAAAAAAGTATCCACTATTTAATGCGAAAATAAAATCTGAACAAAAACAGCCTAGCTAAAACACATAAAGTTTCAGCATAACATGTTGAATATTGGAGCTCTTGCGTATAAACTTCAAGTATATTATGTTGAAACTCCACCATATTATGCTGGAATATCAGATGTAAAAAATTCGAACTCCAGCATATTATGGTAGAATTTGTTAGAGTTGTAAGAGTATATTTGTTCAGATTTTATCTTTATATGAAAAAATCGCTTAATTTCGATTACTTTGAAACTGTATCTATTTTTTATTTACTAGTTGTAAATCAACTATTTCTGATTTCCCCCCCAAAATTGGATGATAAGTAATTATTTTACACAAGTATTGTTACATTACAATTTTCCATATTATTGTTTTTCTTAGTAATATTCATTTAGTATTTTTTGTGCTAACTTGAGTCTGAACTCGACCAAATTCAATTACTAAGTTAAGCAGACTCACATAATACTTGAATTGAGCATTCGGAAAATTCCACTTGCAAGAGTTACTTCAGTTTCAATACTGAAATTCCATAGTATCTACAACTTCAACTAGATTATGGAGAGAAAAAGAAAAAAATCTTTGAATTCCAGTTTGCATTTCCAAAGAAAAATATATTTAAGGATGCCATCTGTAGTCTTTCCCCTTGCTATTTGCACCTGTAACTAACGTTAAGAGAGATTAATTAAGGTCCAAATTGCATAATGTTTGAGGGAAATTAAGGCACAAACAACAAAATCGTCTCATGCAAAACCTGTCTTTCATTTCAAAACAAGAAACCATAAATTCTTTAACTTTAGGGAGAAATAAATCTCGATTTGTAATTTCATTGACTTGCACCTGGAACTGAAAAAAAGAAAATTGTTAAGGATTCAATAAACTCTGATTAATCAAAGAGAGTTGAGAACAACGAAAATACATTTCCTAAAAATATGTGGTAAGGCATATATCTAGAGAGCCATCCATGCATAAATGAAGCAAATAAAAGTTATGATTAAAGGCATCAAAGCTTACGATGAAAAAGAAATTATCGGAATTAAAAGACCAATCAATTTAAAATGATCATTGCGAGGCCTACCTCTTAGCTGCCAGCCCCACTACTTGTTGCCACATCGTACATTAAAGAAAGAATAATTGAAGTTTGCTTTTAGCAATTAGTGGTCAATAATCATATAATTTCATGTGGCCCCGTCCCATGTTTTTTTTCTGGTTTTTCACTCAGTATCCGACACTCATATTAGCGTCCCGAGTAATTTCGATTTGCATCGTAAAACACCTATTAAACGGAGAGTGCTCTTATCAAGATTTTTTCATTCTAAGGACTTGAACCTTAGACCTCTTATCCAGTATGAAGGGATCATATCTCTCCCACCATAATCCACAATGGCCCTATTTCGTTTTTTTGTTTTACTTTTCACTTTGTGTGTGATACCCACATAGGGTCCCGAGTAATCCAAATTAGCTTCGCGAAAAACCTATTAAATGGGAAAGCACTCTCCACCAAGGTATCTTTTATTCCCGCGACTCGAATCGTAGATCTCCAATTATGGATGAATATAATATATCCTATCCATCCTACCGCAGCCTCTAGTCCTATTCCATGTTTCTTTAGTCTACATTTTAATTGAGTATATATGTTGAAGACAGAGATCTTATTCCCATCCTAATTCCTAAACAAATGAATGTGCTGATATTCATTTTGTGCATGCATAAAGGGCCTCAAGTAGTTTCAACTTCAGACCCACTTGCTGAAGGGCTTTCTTATTGGGTTCCACACGGGTTCCATCACATGCACAATGGGCTATTAAGACCACAACCATATGTACCATGATATGTCGGGCTTTTCTCTGACAAATGTGACGCTTTTATTTTCTCTACAAATAACCACTCATATTCAATTATTCTCCGTTGTTCTACTGTAAAAATAGCACGAGCTAGGCATTTGTATAAAACTATTTTGCTGTAACACGGAAAGTTCAAGCATAATATACTAGAGATCGGTGCACATGTGTATGAACTTCCAGCATATTATGTTGAAACTTCTATATATTATTCTGGAGTATTTTATGGATTTTGAACAGTGTTTTCATTCAGATTTTTCTTTACATGAAAAGTGGCTAAATTTCGATTACTTATAAAATTATGAATATTTTTGAATGACCATTTATAAATTTGACTATTTTTGAATTTCTGCCTGTTTTCCTATTTTCATGAGGCCGGAATGAAAGCAAAAGAGAGGCCTACTGTTTTTGGGGTGTTTTTTTCTTCTTCTACACTTTAGCATAATGTTCTGTTTTTCTTTTCTCGAGCAGTCCATCTGATCTTCTCTAGAATTCAGAAGCAAATCTATGCCGATTTTACAATTAAAGGTTGTAGGACCTTCAAATTTTGTAGTTTTTCTCCAAGGTTCACTTAAAAGTAATGATCAATAAAGAAAAGTTGCATTAAAAAGAGGTGAACTTTAATTAATAGAAAGAAGTTAAAGCAAATTATTTGCCCGAATTATGGTCAGCAATTCTTTACATATATTAAAACAGTTATTTCCAATTAAGAAAAAAAATTAGTTCCTAAACACTGGGTATTTGTTCTCTTTTTGGCATCAAATAAAGATCAATTTAGAACCAAAACTAGAGAATCGAATGTGGAGATACTATATATCTTCTTCAGGTACTCTTTTTAGTAGTAGTTTTTTTGATATATTAAAATTGCGTGTCCTTTGCACATGGATGAACGCTTATTATTTAAATAATGTTGGAAAATTTTAAATACTAACTAGTCTTTAAAGTGGAAGAAGATTCCATAACAAAACAAGTAGTATATGCTAAAAACAAATCAAAGACAATTATTTGTCATGCTCCCATGTTTAGTCCAAATTTTGCATGAAGTTTAAACCCACAATACATGTGCCTACAGCATTGGCGGAGCCACCTTAGGTTAAGGGGTGTCAATTGATACCATATACCGAAAAATAACTGATGTATAGATTATATTATGTGCTGAATCTTCATAGTTTTTTGTGTGTTTACTATATATTTTGAAGTTCTTTAGCGAAATTCTGACTTCGTCAGTGCCGGTGGCTAGTTATGTATCTCATTTGAATAGAACATGGCAAGGAGAATCCACTTGGCATCCTTAGAACCCACACGTCAAAAATTTCTAGAGGATTCAACCGAAAGAAGAAAGCAAAGTATGAGGTCTTTGTATTCTTATTACTTAACATATGATGAGACAATTGAGGAAGAATGACTTGACAATAAAAATCGTAATCTCTCTCTTTATTATATATATGTGGACATGATAACCTACAAAAACTTACCTGCAAAAGGCAATACGTGCTGTAGACGAAAAGTATAGTAGCAATAGGAGGGTCAATTTTGGATGTGAGGTTTCTACAAAGACACCTAATTTGCGTCTTAGTATTCTTGCATGGAAACATGCAAGCAACAAATGTTTTCTTTTCTCCGTCATTTTGTTTTCTCAATGCAAGCCAAGGACAACGTCGTCTCTATCTCTATTTTACACTACAGTAGTATTTTTTTCTTAAGGGCAACAAGATAAGAAATTTATCTACAATTATAAAATTGAGGCAAGAACTAACTAGGTTGGCTCAATGAGGGAAAAGGACCTTCTAGTTGACTCTCGACAAGTCGAATGATCCTAAAACACAAAGACGAATCCATAATTTTAATTCTACGGGTTCAATATTTGAATTTTAACCACTGAACTTATCACCTTGTTTGAGTTTTGCTTTCATAGTTCAGTATTTTCAGCATTAAATTTTACATAAATAAATTCAAATTTAATTAGGCAGAAAATTATGAGTTCAAGTGAACACACATTCGCCCATGCTAAAATAGGATATTGCTTCTAAAAATATGAGGCAAAAGGGAAAAAAGAAATTATTGTATTCGGCCGAACTTGTATCTAGATTTCTATTTCCGCTTAAGTTGACTATTATTCCTAATATAGGATATTGCTTCCTAGAACATAAGAAAAAGAAAAACCCCTTTTTTAGAAACAACAGCATATTATTGCTTACCCTATATCTTAAAAGCTAGCTAGGCATGCTTAGTTTTGGAGTAATACAGTTAATGGTCTCTTAATTATATCACATTAGAATCGTCGGTTGCGTAATTCATTGTTTTTTGTCCAGACATTTTGTTCGGAAAGAGGCTTTGTTTAACCTAAAATGAGTGGGATTTCATTCTCATGGTCTTGAATAATACTCCTGTACTAACACGTGATATGTTAAGTAAAAGTTTAATTATCAGAATCTGAATCAAACAAACTATATATATCTACCATGCAGATAATGGTGTCATTGAACTGTTAAACATTTTTCGTTCTACTTCCTCGTTTTGATTGTTACTTGTCTTCGACAGTGGATTTAAAATAATTATTTTTGCGAGTTGAAAGAACTGCAGCACTTTTTTTTTTTGAATAACCTGGTTGTATTTTGTTCTCCAGTAAACACAAAAAATTCGCAAAGATGGATAGTCACGAAAAGCTCATACCATCCATGGGCGGGGCTAGGGTTGCCCTTAGGGTGTTCATAAAACCCCGAGAAATCGAACCAAATCAAGAACCGAATCAAACCGACCCAAAAAACCGATGCTTTTTAGGTTTGGTTTGATTTTGAATTTTTAAAACCGATCAAATTTGGTTTGGCTTTGGTTTTAATAAAAAAGTAACCGAAATTGAAGGTAGTGAATAATATTAAAATAACCGAATAGTTTTTTCTAGGTTTAGTTTATTATTACTTTTGTTTTTTATGCTTTTATAGAATTTTGGAAGAATTATTTTCCGCTTAAGTCTTATTCTTTTCACCATCCAATTCATTTTTTTAGGATAAAAGATTATGTTGGTGAGTACATTGGGTTAAAAGATGATTTACGTTTGAGAAAATATCTAAATACTAACATAAATATTATTTTATAGTTATATACTGACTTCAGTATTACATAATAATTCATATTATTTTATATTTATACATTCTTTTAATGATACACGCAAAGTTCACGTGCAACGCACATACACTAAAGCTAGTATTATATTAAAAGTACGAAAGCCCTTAGCGAAATATCGTTCGCCTTTATTACCCTTTTAAAATTTACACTAGACAAAATAGTAACTTAAATATTTTCCTAATATGTAGAACTTTCAAATCAAATCAAATATTATTTATTAAATCTTTCCTTATTTGAAATATATAAGACTCATAACTAAAATTTTGGTTATGAAATCTTTCCTTTTAAAATTAGTAGAAATTTTAATATTTAGAATTTCAAAAAAAATATAGTCTAGGAGAACTAGGAATATGTTTTCTTTTTCTTCTATTTCTTACGGCAATTCCCTTTGAAATATGTTTAGGCATTCATTCTTTTATAGGTAATAAGTTAGAATTTTATGGGATAGTGAGATGTTTATACTTAATAAACATTTTAACTATTAAATGTATTTTTTAAATATCATAAGAAGAAAAAAATTATCTATATTTCTCTATTATAATAAAATTAAAAATCCTCAATGCAAAAAAAAAAACTCTTTTAATGCTAAGAATAAATAATCAACTCTTTGAATTAATTAATTAGCAAAAGAATCCAATATAATCTTTTCAAAATCTCACGTTAGTAAAGTTATTTTTCAAGTTGATGAAACTCTTAAGTTACACAAATTTGTTTCCATAAGAAGAGCACCAGCGATGGCAAAAATTAAAAAGTTGAGCAAAATTAGTTATATTATAGTATTAATTTGTTACTTATTTTCAGTATTAGGTAACAAAATAAAAATAATTTTCACAATATATTCCCAAAGTTCTCTTAAATCATAATATGGCATAACAGACTTCTATTGGAAAGATTTCTTTCTTTATTATACTAGCTAAATTGGATCAACATTCATTATTAATAGCTAATATTTTTAATTTTGTTCAATAATTCAAATATTTAATTTAATAATAGTTACATTATTTTTTAAAATTATATATTTATTGAAATAGCGCACAAGCGCAGAACGCTTACCCTAAAACTAGTATCATTATAAATGTGGCCACAACTTAAAACATTCTATAAAATGCAGTAAAACTATACCCTGACTTTGTCACAATTAGTAAGAAAAATTCGAGACCATGACTTATTTTTAACAACTCATATATGTAATAGTGTCGCAGAGGCAGATAAAAAAAAAAATAAAAAAAAAAAAACTAAACCAATTATGGTAACTAGGGGTGTTTGTGGATTGGTATGGGTCGGTTTTTCCTTAAAAGGAAACCAAATTAAGTAAGTCGTTTTTCAAATATTGGAACCAAGCCAAAGCAATTAAGTCGGTGTTCGATTCAGTTTTTGTCGGTTTTTTAATTTTTTCAGTTATTTATCAATTTTTTTCTTAAATATGAGTCATACACTACCAAACGCTTATCCCGGATACTACATTTTCAATGCAACACTATCTAATCAATTGGTTTTTGAGAAATCTATCATTTACCAAGATATATTGATGATAATTGAATCAAGTAGTGATGAATAATTTAAGAGTCGAAGGGACTGCCCTCATGATGCGGATCCAAGGCCTCCCGAGTAGGGCGTCGTATCTCATGTGGACTTCGATTACGCGGAACTTGGTATCTTAAATGGTTCCAACCACGTCCACCGGTACGATAATCTCTCATTTCCTTGTCTCACTGGACATATTGAAGCCATTCAAGACCCGAGTTGCGGGTACAATTTTATCCTGTAGGCCGAGTTACTTTACGACCCTTGATCAGATGATATTTGCCGAGCTACTCGGATACACTAAAATACGCGTAACTTGAACTTTATTTAATAAGATAGAAATTACCAGAGCGTCATTGTGGGGCTGAGAAATTCCTTCTGCTTCCTCGTCGTCGAATGATACGAAGCCTTCTGGCACATAATCTCGGGTTCGTTTTTCCTTAGTAATTGATACCTTAGTGCATTTGAATATAGCTCCCTGCGGAATGTCGACCCCACTGACGATCATATGAATGACATGTTGCGGCTCCTCGTGTTCATTTTTCTTGTTGGCGTCCCTTTCTCTGAAATGAATCTTGGCTCGTTCACTTAGGAACTCTCGAAGGCGGCCCTCATTGAATAGACGGGCTACCTCCTCTCTTATTTGCATGCAATCCTCGGTCCTGTGACCATGCGTGCCATGATATTTACACATCAATTTGGGGTTCCTTTGGGAAGTATCGGTCTGTATGGGCCTGTGCCATCTAGTATCTTTGATTCTTCCAATTGTCGATACAATGCCTGATGCATCGATACTAAAATTATATTCCAACAATCGAGGTGCCTCTGTGGGATCGGCGTATTTATCAAAACCAATTTTGCTCATAAGTCCCCGAGAATTCTGTCCTCGATCGCTTCTTCGATCGTTCCGGGAGGAATTGCGTCATGGATCATTGTTCCTGCGATCTGCGGTGTACGGTTGATATCGGTCTTTGTTCGACCTTGGCTCTCTATCGACGTCCATCTGATTTTTACTTGTTGGCCTATTTGGATGTACAAAACCGAAAGGAGCTCCTAATTGGTCATCCTCGACCCCGATCTTCGATTGGTACCGATTGTGTACATCTGCCCAAGTTACAGCCGGATACTCAATCAAATTTTGCATCAGCTGACGCGATGCTATCGAACTCTGTTCATTCAATCCCTGAGTGAAAGCTTGAATGGTCCAATCATTTTTTACCATTGGCAACTCCTTGCGTTCCATTTGAAATCTGGATACAAACTCCCTCAGCATTTCATTATCCCATTGTCTTACTTTGAAAATGTCTGATTTCCTTATCGCAACTTTTATGGCTACGGCATGCGCCTTTACGAGAGAGTCTGCTAAAATGGCAAACGAGTCAAGGAATTTGGCGGTAGATTGTGGTACCAAATTATTGCCCCCTTCGATGGGGTTTCAAGCTCAACTCTATTCATTAGCAGTACCCGAGCGTCTAGCCTATCAGGAAATGAAGTCGATGAAAATCATAAGAAATCATAATTCAGGTTTAGATAAATATCATCAGTTGAGGTGCGTGCAAGTTGACTCCAACGCTATTGCGATATATAAGAAAAATATATGTTAATGGCAATATTTGTTTAGCTAGAAGTCTCTTTTTCTTTGTTTTTAGGTTTCTCTTGGCATGTGGAGTTTGTAAACCGCACTTGTTTGTGAGATACACCTGTGGAATCAATTATATCCACGGGTTAGTTTTCAGTTTAATTGTCTATGCAGTAGCTAAGGGCAGTGTTTTACTGTTTTGTTTGAAGAACAAATTAAATTGCATCAAATCAAAATCTAGTTTGGCCTATATTTTTTTTTTTTTGAGACATCGAAAATACGTGAAGTCATGATATATCAAAATTATAGGTAGCTAAATTTACAAATGGTGTATAAATATTTTCAACATTTAGATTTCTTAGCGTTCTGTTTCATTTTCATCAAAGTATCCTGGTAGGTATCAATAAATAGAAGAAAGACATATTAATTACTTTACCATAAACTCTTACTCACATTAAACTTACTGTCTACGGATCAAAAAAGAGTAAATGGCTAGTTTTGAAAAAGTTGACCAACATTTTGACCAAATTACGTACAGATTGAGACGAAGCAGGAAGAGTGGTCCCCTAAAAGTAACAAAAAAATAATTATGGTTACCAGGTACATACCAAGGTGTAAATAAATGTGCCAAACCTAAAATAGCCTACTACTCATCCGCCAATAACTGTAAAATCTATATTATTCAGTTGTCAGGGACCACCATATACACGCACATAATATAACATAATATTTGCAGGATTATTCGCATTTATTGTTTTCCTAGTTGAGCAAATATTGTCATGGACCACCATGTACATAAAGATAATTCTTTCTTTCATTTTACGTCACATTATTTTTTTCATTAGTTTATTTTAAAAATTAGTAATATATTTTCAAAAACTTTTAATTTAATTTCTAATATTATTATCTTTAATGACATGCTTGTATATGATAAAAACTTATATGCACCAACTGTTTGATCACACCAATAAATAAATGACATGTATTTTTACGATTGTATTTGTTTTTCCGCTCCACCATGATTTATTAGTAAATATTCTCAATTCATTAAATCATTTAATCTATAGTGAGTTGTTATGATTTGATATAAACATCAATTGAGAACAAAAAAAAAATTCCTTTTAAAACCATAAATTTTTTATATCATGATCAAATCATTCATTATTTCTTCAATTTTTGTGCTCCATGCAAATTGAAAAGGAGGGATTAAAAGTTATCAATTATTCCATCCAAAACTTTATTGAATGATTACTTATAAAAAGACATTTAACAATGACCCACCAAAGGGACAACTCAAGAGGGTAATAACATAGTTTCATCCCACATGGTACTCGCACTACTACACTACTACCATAGTACCATGGCATTTATTAGGCTGCATGAATTGGCAAACGGCAAATATGCCTAAAATACCACTATGATTTGTTAAATGGTTTGCAAATATATTTCCGTTCATTTATCCGTCCGAAAAAGTATAAGACGTTAATTTTATTAATAAAAGTACCCTCGCGTCTAACTACATATTTGGTGGGTCTTTCATTTAATGACGTGACGAATTTTAACTGGGCCACATGACATTATTGATTGAAAATCAAACATGAATTTTATTTTTACCCATTTAACTGGTCCAACCCTATGACATAAAGTAACAATATGATAGGTTAATGTAACCCTTTTGACCCGAAAAATAAACCAAAGAAATATCAAATTTCATTGCAATATTACTCTCGAATTTCCTAAAATTCTCATCCATTTTTTCATCAATCTCATCAGGCAATAGAATCACACTCTGAAACTCATGAATCATATTTGATTCTTGGTCAATAATGCCACATGACCCAATTAAAAATCGTCACGTTTCTTAAATGAAAGACCCACCAATTTTGTCGTTAGACGCAAGAGTTTTTTTGTTAATAAAATTAACGTTACGTGTTTTTTCGGTCGAATAGATGGACGGGGTATTTATAAATCATTTAGCAAAGAGTAGTTTAGTCCGTTGGCAAACTAGACTACCTATCTCATTAACTTTTTGCTACTGCTCAATCATTTTTCTACTTCTATGACAAACATTTTGTCTTAGTAGTACTAATAAAGATAAGTAGATAACAACAGAAAAAAGAAAGAAGGTATCTATTAATCCTTCGGTCCCAATTCATATACCAACACTCTTTTTAGTCTGAACATAAACAATGTTATAACATAATTCTATTTTTACGTAGATTTAAGAGGAACTTTCGTAAACTACTATACTATAAAATTTAGTAATTATAATTTGCTTAATTATTATTCGTAACTACAATTTAATTATTTATATTACTTGTATTAAAATACGCAACGGATACAGTCAGTGTCAAATGTATTCATTCGTGCAACGAATACAATGTGCATCTGTTGTACTTGTTCGTGCAATTATATTCATTTGTGCAACGAATACATTTATGCATCAACTGCAACCAAGATAAAATACAAGGGTATATATAAAGGATACAAATTCTATCGACCGTGTTTATTCGCGCAACGAATGTAACTAAGGCGAAATACATAAATACAAAAAAATAAAATATTCTTGTTGATAGTCGAACTCAAGACCTTCACTAACTAAGCAGGGGCTCTAACCTATTTTGCTACGAGAGCTTGTTGCTCTCTTGTTTCGGGTAAAAATAATTAAACTCTTACTTCATAATTACGCTATAAAAATCAAACATAATTACGAATGGTAAATTTACTGAAAGTGCAGCTATGAATGACAAATATAGTGTAAATATTTAATGTGTCGGAATTTTTTTTCTAAATTTAAATGCTTTTAATAAGTGAAAATCATTACATTATCAAAATGTCACTAATATTAAACGTGATATATTCTAATCTACAGTCAAATGCTATCATGTAGAATGAGACATCAAGATAACCAATCTTAATAAGAAATCTAGAGAAGTGACTATTGGTTTTGTGGTCCAGTTATTTTATTTATTTATTTACTGAAATCACGAAATCCTGTTTTGGAATTACATGAATCCTAACCCCAGATCGTTTCTGAAACAGCCACGTTTGGGTCAATCCCCCACCCAAAACTAACTACAGTCCAATGATTTAGCCAATATATGTGATTCATCAATTACTAATTTGATGAATCACATATATTTATGTTAAAATTAATGAAGATATCTAACTCTGCCTTGTACTACCTGAAATTATTGAATTTTGTCCTTCATAGTATTTGTGGTCCATTCATATTCTTAAAACAATATATTATCTCGTTATCGTCTTCATCATTAAGGGTAAATTTGACAAATAATTATGTAACTGTGACTTGTTTTCAGCAAAATCATATAACTAGTTTTTCACACAAAAATTATAAAAATTTCATTAAATCACATAATAATTATAGTAATTGAAATATACAATTTTTCGGTATTATTTTTTTATTCTATATTTTTTTACTTTTTATTTTCAGTCTAATAAATAATAACCAAATAAATTAAAGTAAACTAAAAGTGAATCCTTTCCTCAAATACATGATACTCCTATTTTTATTCAAATTGGCAATATTATTACTTCAAGAGCTTTTTGATTATCCATACCTCTTTTTTTTTTGTCAGAATCTCATGCAAAATAGTCCTATTGTTTTTTTTAAAAAAATAATGTATATGAAAAAGCCATAGTTATATTTATTTGTGAAATTTACCTTTTTCATTAACGGTAATAAGCGTGAAATGAGTTAATTTGATATGCACAAATTATTCGTGAAAAATGATCCAAATTGACCGCCCAAGACTATAATTTAAAATTAATTTCAATTTGGAGTTCAATAGAATTTAAGTGCGACAATAAGACTTTTTCTTAATAGCAAAAATAATACCAGACTAAAAGCCTAACAAAGTACATAAAATACTCAACGTCAAAGATTATATTTACAAAATTAACCAATTTCTCTTAAGCTTATGAAAATGAAACTTCCAATTTGTTACATCGTACATAGCCACTCTCTTCCGTTCACTTTTACTTGTTCATTATTAACTTTGCATACCTTTTAAGAAATAATAAATAAAATGCATAATTTACCATGATACCCGTATTGATAAAATGATAGGGGTACAATTCTGTTTGCTCCCTTAATTCTTCTCTCCTGATTATCTCCGTGATTCGAGGGCCAGAGCATCGTATTTCTCGAACATAGGTTGATGCGTGCTTTCATGGATTTATTTGATATCCATGAAGTATGTTGTGGATCTTCTTGAATTATTTGATTATCAAGAATTATTCGGCCACTTCTTGATCTCTTTGAATATCTCGTAAGTTTATGGGATTTTTGAGATGATCTCCATTTTTGAGATGCCCTTTCAAAGAGAATATGTGACCCTTTTTATAGGTATGCGTTAGGGTTTAGGGTAGAGTAACTTTCAAGAAACTCTGATGGACTTCTAGGATTTCAAGAGTCCTCTAGTATCTTGAATTTAAGATTTATCTCTATCCATTAAAATTTCGATGTCTACAGGTATATAGTCTTAATGAATTTGGAAAATAATTTGGCAGGAGTAATACTCCCTCCGGTCCATAATAAGTGATTTTTTGGCTCTTCTTTTGTGGTCCAATATAAGTGGCGACCCTGGATACACGCCATGAGAGCCATCTCGTCCAGATTATATAAAGTAATCAAGTTCCCTAATCCGTGGGGGATATTCAGCATCCGAGGCGAACAGTGCACAGCCCAATAATGCTTTTGCATCGCCCAAGACTGTACATACACTCAATAGTTAAAGGGAACGAGCTCGGAAGCATAGAAATTACTAAAGTCGGGGGCCGAACCCGACGAATAGAAAGATGTCATCAAGGACCCCGACGTCGTGGAGGCCACAGGGTCAATGGTAGAAGACCTCGACCCCATCCAAATAGACAAAAACGACCACAGCAAAAAGGCATACATATGCCATAAACTCTCATAACCAGGTAAATTTCATAAATTTTTAACTGACAATGCAGATCTATTAACTTTCTCCCATGCAGATATGCCAGGTATCTCGAAAGATATTTCCATGCACAAGTTGAACGTAGATCCATTAGACCCACCAGTACGACAAATAAGAAGAAAATTCAACGCCGCAATCAACGAGGCCGTCCACGATGAGGTGGAAACACTACTCGCCAACAGCTCTATCAGAGAGTCCAAATACCCCCATTGGGTCGCCAACGTGGTCGTGGTAAAGATGAAAAATGGGAAATAGTGTATGTGTGTGGATTTCACTAACCTAAAAAAAGCATGCCCAAAGGACTCTTTTCCGTTGTCGCCCATTGACCAACTCATCGACGCAAAAGCAGGGCACGAGTTGTTAAGCTTCTTGGACGCCTACTCGGGATACAACCAAATCTTCATGGAGAAGGAGGACCAGGAAAAGACCACTTTCATAACTCATCATGGGACGTACTACTATAGAGTCATGCCATATGGGTTGAAAAACGCAAAAATGACCTATCAAAGGCTGGTCACCAAGATGTTCAAGGACCAGCTCGGCAAAATAATGAAAGTATACATAGATGATATGTTGGTCAAATCCAAAAGGAAAGAAGATCATATCGACCACCTGAAGGAGGCCTTCGATATACTAAGGCGTCCCGGCATGAAGCAAAACCCCGAAAGTGTGCTTTCGACGTAACCTCGGGCAAATTCCTCGGCTTCCTAGTGCCGTAAGGAGGCATTGAAGTCAACCCCGACCAGATCAAAGTTTTCGAAGGAATACCTAAAGTGCTGACCAACAAGAAACAAGAAGAAAAATTGACCGCCCGTATAGCCTCTCGGTCAAGATTCATCTCACGATCCTTCGATAGATGCCACAAATTTTTCAACGTGCTCAAGAAAGACAACGAGCTCCAGTGGTATTCAGAATGCATCGAGGCCATAAGGGAACTAAAGGCATATTTTTCTTCGCTTCCACTACTCGCCAAAGCTGAACCCGGTGAACGCCTCCTCATACACTTGGCCGTATCAGAAGTCGCAGTAACTGTAGTGTTGGTTCGCGAAAACAAAGGTACGCAATCTCTAATTCATTATATGAGCAAAACCCTGGTCGATGCTGAAACGAGGTACCCCCACCTCGAAAAGTTGGCTCTAGCATTGCTCATAGTTTCACAAAAGCTTAGACCCTATTTTCAATGACACCCCATATCTTGGTCACGACCTTCCCCCTAAGAAGCATTCTACATAAGCCCGAATTGTCAGGGATATGGGCCATATAATTGAGCTAGCACGATTTCACATATCAGCCGCGAATGGCGATAAAGTCGCAAGTACTAGCCTTCGTCTTTCTAGAAACCTGCCGACCTAGCACTAAAGGGAGGTCACGTCAAAGGACGATAGAGAACAAAGCTAAGTCGAAAAGTAGGAACACTTACGGGATGAAGTTTTGGGCCTAGAAGCGCTTGTGGAAAGACGCCCAGTCTCGGATCCCCACGGTGTGGGGTAACACGCGAGTCACCCAATCCTCAGTATCCTAGACGAGGGAAGGAGAATGCCTCACAACTGAAAACAAGGAAACCATGACTGGGTCGAAGGGCGAAAGAAAAAGAGGAAGTAAAGAGAATATAATAAATGATACGACGAGATACTTACGATTGTAGTTCCATTTTTCTGGGAACCTGATCGGGTCCGCCACTAGATGATCGGTTCTGATGAAAAAGTATTTGCGCTATAAAAACCTATTTGCTTTATCATCTATCCCGGCCACCAACCCCTTATGTGCCTCTATATAAACTAGGCGAGAACAGGTGCAGCAGGTGGCGGATGTCGACCTCACAACCGGCCAGCTTCGCGTACTTAGCCAGCACAGGAAAATCTAATATAAATAAGGGAAGAGCTGTGCCGAGAAAACGCCGTAAAAGAGGCAGAATTCCTCCGCTAACCGGGGGAGAGGAAGAGAATAGCCTATTACAAATAGATATACATAAAAGGCCCAAAACCCTGGCCGATGAACCTGTATTATATCGCCTCCTACCGGAATAATCTTGACGTGAGGAGGGATTCAATATTTAGATCGCAGGTCGGCTATTTCATCTGGCCCCGTCTCGGAAGCTCAGGATAAGGAGCGAGAGCAGGTTCTTTGGGGAAGTCGTTCCTAACCGAAGGATTTTTGGGAACCACTTCCCCTACGGTGGGGAAGTTGTCTTCTTCCTCAACCATGGATTCCTGACCGCCGGAGGAATTGTCACCAATAAAGGAGTTGCATCGGAAACTCCGTCGTGAATACGAGGAGAAGTTGACATACCGACACAGTAAAGTGTGTATACGGAGTAAGAGAAAGAGTATTAACTGGGAAGGAAACTGAAAACTGAAAGTGAAGAAACTGCGAGAAATGGTGGTGAAATTGTAAGAAATAGAGAAGAAGATCAAAGAAGAAACATATGTTTACAAAGAGGGAAGTGGTGAAAGTTTGAAATGAGAAACCCCATCTATTTATAGGGTTGGGTGGCATCAGAATCGAGACAAAGAGCCGTCAATGGCACCTGAATCGAACCGACAACAACACAGATCTTGCATTTGGAAGACTCGTAATGATGGCGTGCGTGGCTATGACATCATCCTACGTCACCCATACCAATCGCATCCCCACTGACAACCGCTAGTCCGACCTCGGCCGACTTGATCCAGCCATCACGACCTAATTTTCTTTGAAACGGTTACGGGTAGAGTCAGCTCATCAAGGACGTTCAAGACCACGACCTCAACTAGCAGAGGGACTAACTGTATTGGTCAAAATTTGAATTGGATCTAATGGCTGTAATGGGCGTGGTCGAAGCTTAAACCGACTACGACTTAATGGCGAGGAGTCAGCCTAAGGAAGGTCAATGTCGAGGTCGAGTAGAGAAAATATGAAAATAACGACAATATTAGTTTAGGATAGAGCGGAGGAATATTCTGTTGAATATTCCTTCGGTGTACTTTTTAGGATTTATTAAGAATATCCCTTATAAATAGGATGAGATAAATAACAAAAGAGGATCTTGAATTTTCTGAGAATAGCACACTTGTAAAGTTGACTACAAAGAATATACAAAGCTTGTCTTGTCCCCTGATTCCTTTGTCTTAAATATACCTTTTCGTTCACAAGATCCAAGGGGCTCGTGTTCATCTCCATCTCATATTATCCCACGTTGTTGACAGGAATGAGAATCATCCAAGTCACCTAATATTTGGGTGATAAATTCCTCCTATTACATTTATTGTCATTATCCGCATTCATTCCCTACGTTTCTGATTGCATTCATTGACAATCATTGGGCATAATTTACATACTTTAAATACTTGTGGACGTAGTCCAACCTCATCTACACGTTAAATCTTTAGATCTAGTGGTTATTATCTTTAACTAGAATTCACCCTCTATTTTACATATTAATTCGTCTTAAGAAAATGTCAAAACTTTTTCGGTAAAACAGAACCGAGCCCCTAGTTAGGAGTGTTTATGTGAAGAGATAGTAAATGTTAATATGATCAATTTTATTGCTAATTAATGTTAAAAGGTAAATTTCTTAATCCGTGTAAAATCAACCAAAAAATCACTTATTGTGGACCGAAAAAAATAAATATTAAGGGCAAGATAAATAAAAAAAATATTAAAATTTTAATTTTAGAATATTGATAATTAAAAGTGAAGTGAGGGGTAGAAATGAAAGGAATAAAAATAAAAAACGAAGATGTAGTGAGAAGAAAGAATACGTAATCACAAACGGAGAGGACCAAAAAAGAAACAACGTAATGTTCTGGAAGTATAGTATGAGTAGTAGTAATAATAATACTGTAATAGCAAAGTATAAGTCCGTCACACGTGCCACCTATATAAAAGCCACGCCAGTTGTGCTTTTTTAGATGACGAAAATTAGTGAGTGCCTCGTTCATCTCTATGTAGCCCATGCTCACCACTTCTCTTTTAAACTTTCTTGAGAATAACACCAAACAAACAGTACACACACTCTCACAAAAACAGAAACAAAAAAACTTAAAAGGAGAGAAACAATTCACTCTCTCTCTCTCTCTCTCTCTTTAAGCTTATCAGCTACCTCTATCCATATCCAATAACATCAATGGGCGAGGTTTGCTTTCCTCTTTACCCCTTTTCTTTTTTTTTCTTTTTGTTTTTTTTGTTCGGGATTTCTGATTTCTTGTTTTTTTTGGTTATAGGAAGAGAAGAAGAAACCAGAAGAAGTGAAAAAACCAGAGGAAGAGAAGAAAGAGGAGGCTCCAAAAGGTGATAATGAAAAGAAGGAAGAAAAGAAAACAGAGGAATCTAAAGAAGAAACACCAGCACCTCCACCGCCACCTCAAGAAATAGTTTTGAGAGTTTATATGCATTGTGAAGGCTGTGCTCGTAAAGTCCGTAAATCCCTTAAAGGCTTCGAAGGTAAGCAGATTCAGACATTTCAATCAAGATTTTCACTGAAAAAACAAAACCTTTTTTTTAATAAATAATTTGAATGTGTTTATGTAGGAGTTGAGGATGTTATAACGGATTGCAAAACACATAAGGTGGTTGTGAAAGGGGAAAAAGCAGATCCGTTGAAGGTTTTAGAGAGAGTGCAAAAGAAGAGCCACCGTCAAGTTGAGCTGCTCTCTCCGATCCCTAAACCGCCGGCCGAAGAGCCAAAGAAACCGGAGGAAAAAGAAGTCGTTAAACCCGAAGAGAAAAAGGAGGAGGTTTGTTTAATTTTCTTTTCCTTTTTATATTTCACGCGAGTTGTTTCTTTTAGTCTTTTCCCTTTCTGGGGTTTTATCAGTTTTTAAGGTAAGGTAATGAATATGGTATTTCTGGTTTGTTTTGCAGCCGCCCCAAGTTATTATTGTTGTTCTGAAAGTTCACATGCATTGTGAAGCTTGTGCTCAAGAAATCAAAAGACGTATACAAAGAATGAAAGGTATGGTTTTTTTCTTCTTTTTTTCCCATTTTAGGGTTGTATGGATTAGTTATTTTTTTGGTGTTATTGTGATTATACTTTTGTTACACTTTTCTCTTTTTCGGATCTCTATAAAATACTAGTAGTATTCAGTATTTTAAGGATTCTATATTCTCTGCATCTTTCACAATCGGTGCAGTCTTTAATTTAGAATAATTTAATCATTCTTTAGAATCTATTCAAATTTAAGTCAAGAAATAATAACGTCCATTTGTTAAATTAATTGAGGAATCTTTAGAATCTGTCAACTGGAATTAAAAATTTATAATTTTGAAGGTGTGGAGAATGCAGAACCAGACTTGAAGAACTCACAAGTGACAGTAAAAGGGGTATTTGAGGCAACGCAATTGGTGGATTATGTAAGCAAAAGAACAGGAAAAAGGGCAGTTATAGTTAAAGTAGAACCAGAAAAGAAAGAAGAGGAAAAACCCAAAGAAGGAAATGAAGAGAAGAAGGCAGAAGGAGGAGAAAAAGAAGCAAAAAAAGGTGAAGAGGGAGAAATCAAAGAGAAAAAAGAGGGTGGTGGAGATAGCGGCGCCGCCACCGCCGGCGGCAGTGAAGAAGCTGATTCAGGTAAAGAGGTGGCTGTTCAAGAAGACCTAAAATTAGAAATGAAGAAGAATGAGTTTTACTATTATTACCCACAGAATTACCAGGTTTACCCTCAAAGATATGCCCATGAAATGTATAATCCATATCCTCCACAAATGTTCAGTGATGAGAATCCCAATGCATGTTCTGTGATGTAAATTAGGAGAAACATGAAGGGTATATGTGGGAAAAAAACAAGGAGTTGTGGTCACATGGGAAATGTCCATGGCTATTTCTGCAACTTGTTGTAGTTGTGCTCTACATGTGGCCCGGTCTGGGGCCTTTAGTAATATGTCTGCAGGCAAAAAACTATAGAATTTTGTGAGCACTTTGTACTTTTTTCTGGTTTTCTTCTTTATTATAAGCCTGTTGTTATATACTATAATCAATGTTGTATGTATACACTACACTAGCAGTATAGTAGTAGTATATTTAGCAGAATTTTAAATGTTGTACTTTATTCTTGCAAGTTGTTTCTTCTGAGTACAGATCTTCCCCCCCCCCCCACACCCCAAACCTAACAAAGAATATACAAATGGCTGTTTGAGATAAGTGGGGAGGGTGAATTTGGTTTAATTTTGCCTATGGTAATTTGAAAAGTGAAAGCAAAAATCATGATTTTGTTTGTCTTATATTAAAAAAATTGAGAAATGTTGGTTGGATTAGCTGCTGTTGAAGTGTCACATCCCTTGGTAGTTGCATATGGTAGTAAGTATAATAGGAAATGTCATTCTTTAATCCAGTAATTCTCAACGAAAAACTAACAGGGAGATGAGAGGTTGGTAAAGATTTGATGTGTACATTCACGAGGTGAGCATTTCTCTAAAATGATAAAAATGTGATTTTTTTTTTGTTCCTTTCAGTTTCAAACACACTAATTGCTTGCATCATGACTTCACTTTGTTTCCTTTAAATTGTACATTTTGGAGTGATTACTACTACTTTTTCAGCTTATCTATAGAATAGACATTTCACCACTAAAGGATTTGGTGCAGCAATGGGGCTGCAGGTTTCGAGTTTGAGTTCTGGATATGAAAAATTCTCGGTAGGGAGCGATTCCTTTAAATGGGACCCTACGCGGCGAAAATCCGAATATAATCGGGTTTGAATACGGATACCGGGAAAACCAAAAGAAGACATTTCAAGTTTGCAAAAGTAAATGCCAAATTTTGTTAATTAGGAATTGTGATGTGAGACTACCTGACCTTTGGTATTATCCCAAAATGTTATAATGGCAACGATCTGTTTTATCGCAACTTTTCCGCAAAAAAACGTGACATAAATTCCAACAATCCAATGTAGAAATAACTTTTTCTTTCTTTTAATTAACCGTTTGTGAGTGTTGACTGTCTTCATAATACCTTAGAATAAGATATTACATACGTCAAGAACCATTTTAGGCTTTAAGTCATCTCATACGGTCGCATATATAAATAAATTACTCTTGTTTTCTAAACGGGAGTATATATTCCAGTAGTGATAACAACACAAGAAACTAGTTGAAGTAGAGGTGTTTCATGTAAATTGGTGTTAGGAATGAAGATATCTAGAAGATGAAAGTAGCAGAAATGAAGATGTTGAGATGGATGTGTGAGCACAATAGACTGGATAAGATTAAGAATGAAGATATTCGGGAGAGGGTGGGCGTGACTCCCGTGGACGACAAGATGCGAGAAGCGCGGCTTAGATGGTTCGGACACGTGTGGAGGAGAAACCTAGATGCACCGGTTAGGAGGTGTGAGCGGTTGACTTTGGCAGGTACGAGAAAAGGCAGAGGGCAGCCTAAGAAGTATTGGGGCGAGGTGATCAGGCAGGACATGACGCGGCTTCAAATTTTCGAGGACATAGCTCTTGATAGGAACATGTGAAGGAGAAGCCTGGGTATATTGTTGTTGTTGTTGTTATTGGTACACAATAAGGTTAGGAATTTGTAAGGGATTACACAAAATAACCGTTCATATTAGTTATTTACCTATTCTAAACTTATACAACGATTATACAGTGATTAAACAGAGTTTCATTGCTTTCAACGATATCATAATTCACTAGCTTTTTGGTGGTCACTGGGCAAGGACAAAGTTCACGGCTATAAACTTTTGCTCATGACTGTCTCAAAAGTACAGTATGGCCTACATGAAGTTGTGAAGTACTACTTGATTAAATTCGATTTTACGGTAGAAAGTAACGTACATAGATTATAACATTAAAATTTTATAAAGAGTTGACAGATTGTGCATATCGTATTGATACAATTTAGTCACTTATACGTTAATTACAAGTAAACCTATGTATTAAACATTAATTTGGTAATATAATTAAATGGTACTAGCTAATTTATAATATGTTATCACATGTTAAATTGCACAATATTTATACGATTCCAGTGGATATACATAACCTAAATCCATCTTTATATGTATATTCATGTAATACCCACTTATTGCTTGAATAAACTGAGGTAGTTGGTGTGGTTACTGACTGTGGAGAGGAAGAAGATGGACATTTGTGTATACGGTAAAATACGTTAGGATACGTGACCGCTTAAGAGATTGACACGTGGAACTTAAGGTGGGGATAGTTAGAACCGAATGTAGTTATTTCGTTTGTCACCGGAAAGAACGATGCTTGTAAAGATGCAACAAATACCATCCGACCGGTAGCATTTAATGGAGTATAATCTACAGTATTTTTAGTGCGCTGCCTATTACAGAGAATTTGTCATTTATGCTCACCATTAGATCTTCATCAATGGCCCTCATAATTGATATTAAAGAAGGGCATGATTCTAGGACCTTGTTCCCTAGGCGTAGCTATAGATAGTGAACTCTGTTTTCATTGTAAAGGACACGACTTTTCTGGAAAATTTACGCTATAATCTATCAAAAGCTTTACATAATTTTACTTTCTTGTTCCTTGTTATCTGTAACACCCCGTACATTCGGACTAGGTGTGTATGTGTTAAATGGGTATTAGCTTGATATTATAGACATATAAAGTCCTATCGTGGTGAGTATGAGTGAAAATAATTGTTTCAAAATCAAGATGGAAAGTGAGGTGCATAAGATTTGACGAAATCAACTAAGTTTACAGAATGTTCGTGTTCCAGCAGGGTTTTAGTGAAAATGTATAAGGAATTTGGGAAACCTCAAAGCATGAAAGTTGTAGGACTTTGAAATAACTTTCCAACGATATATTGTGGAGTCCAAACGGATCTCTGTGCAAAAGGTTATGTGCATTTTACAGAACAATGTGCAACCAGCGCGCCCCGGACCTCGACCGCGGATATGCGGCAGTGTTCCTGCCATTTACCGCGGTCAGGCCTACAGGTGCGCGGGGGAGGACTTGGGGGTCATTTTTAAAGCCCTATTTCCTCCCCTACAGCCCCAAAACATAAAAACTTGCTCAAGAAAGGGGTGCTTTAAATACCTAACTCCTTATAGGTCCCTCCACCACCCAAGGTAAGTTCTAATGGTGGTTCTAAGTTAATTTTAATTTTCCAACATATTATTAACATGGGTAAAACCTCCATATCGCTAGATATTCGATTGGGACATCATTGTTGAGAGAAGGAACCTTAGAACTCGAATTCAAGGGGATTGAACTTCAAAGAGGTAATGTCTTCACCCTTTAATTGATTCTTGCATTGGTTTAATGATATATAAACCCTAGTTCATGAGATATGAGTTGATGGGTTTGATAGAAAAACGTAAACGGTTATAGGTTTAGTGTGTTGATTGTTAATTATTGGTTAAGGTTATTGTTTACCTTATGGGTGATAAAGAATGATGTTGATTATAACCATTTGAGACTTTAGAATTTATCTAGGAGCAAAAGAATGGGTTATTGGGATTAGAAACACCATTAATAAGGGCTATGAAGCTTTATGTCACCAAGTGTTTGATAAAATGCCTTTGGAATCCCTTTGTTTTGTATTGATATAGATTAAAGTTGAAAGGGTTGGCGTGTTGTATTATGCTCAAGAGCAGGAAGTTAAGGTATGTGAGGCTAACTCTCTATGTTTGGGAATGTTATGATTCTCCCAACACTATGTTTCTTTTACCACGTTACCAATTGCCTCAGAAATATAGTTAAGTCTAGCCCTTGAATAGTTGCAGAACTTCTATTCTCTAGTTCGTAACTCGTTTATGACTTTCATTCTGAACGTTGTGAAAATAGTGCGTAATCAATATAGACTTGGGTTTTATACCCATGAGTCTCAGTCTAGATTACTCAGCATGTCATAAACAGGTGAAGCTTCAATTTTCATAATCAGTCCATGAATACATGTCTCAGTCTAGCTCTATTCAGCATTCAAGTATCATGTAACTCAGTATGGTTCAGTATTTCAGCATCATGTATTTCAGTATGATTCTCAGTTCCTGAATGTTGAACACCTCTATTTGGGCCTGAGTCCGTAGTAAATATTCTTTATGCATGTTTGGGTTTGAGGCCGCAATTTATGCTTTATGCATCTTTGGACCTGAGGTCGCAGTTATGTATACGTATACTTGGGCCCGAGGTCGCAGTTTATGCACATATATATTGGGCCTGAGGCCGTAATTTAATATTAAGATAAACAGGTTGTTCATCATTCAAAAGAGATAGTATTCATATCCTTACTTCTTTTCAGTTCAATTATTAGTTACTATTTCAGTTACCAGTTACGAGTTATCACTTAGTTATCATTTCAGTTTCAATAGTTATCATTTCAGTTATCAATTATCAATTCTCAGTTATCAGTTTAATTTCAGTATCAGCATTTACAATTCTTTTCTTCAGTTGCTTTACATACCAGCGCAATTCAAATGTACTGACATCCCTTTTTTCCCAGGGTCTGCATCTCACAATGCAGCTAATGATTTACAAGTTGACGATTCAAAGCACTAGGATTCTCGTACCAGCTATTTGATGATCCCCAGTTCTTTCGGGGCATTATCATTACCTTACAGTCTCCAGTACTTTCAGATAAACAGTGTTTTCAGCACTTCATTAGAGGCTTCATAGACTAGAGTAACAGTTAGACAGAGTCGCTGGCTTTTCATATTAAGCTATGTTGGCTATCAATATGTTTCAGAATTGTATTAGTATTTTCGCACTTTGATTTATATCATCCAGACTTTTAGTATATCAGCATGTTTTAATTTATCTTCCGCATTCAGTATGTTATGATATCACATGTTGATTCAGCCAGCCAGTTGGTTCGCTCGCTCACATGTTGTCAGGCATCGAGTGCCGTGTTACGTCCAGGCCCAGATTCGGGGCGTGACATTATCATCACTGTTGTGCTCGGAAGCTCTGCCCCCCGGAATTACTTTTTTTCGTGATTTTACCTTCATTTTAAAGCTAAGTATTGCTCATCTTTAATTATTTAATTATTTCAGGATTAAATTAATTCACTTATCTAAAAACTATGCATAAATTCAACTACTGTTTTACAGGTAAACAAGTGGAGTCCTGATTGAGACGAAATGCATAAAAGTCTTTGTCTATTATAGTTACGGTAGCACTCAAAATGATGAAGTAAATATTCAGAAAAGAAGAGATCGAATTGTGGAGTCAAATTGAAGAAAAGGGTTGGTTCTCTTCGTCACCATTTTGTAAATTAGGAGAGCTATGCTTGCATCACACCTCTATCTTCGTTATCCTCTTTCTCTTTTGATCGAAAAAATTCAAGGCATTGCTTGCATCAGCTAATTGGTACCTCTTTGCTTTTGGCTAATTAGTGGAAACTGGAAAATTCCATAAAATCGCGGATGTACATTTTTAATAAAATAAAAATGATTTAAGTTATATCTCGATAATGGTTGTAATTATATTTTATTAGAGCCAAGGGTCTATCAGAAATCCTCTTTCTACCTTCATAAGATAAGACCAGAGTACACATTACGCTTGTGAGATCTTACTTATGAGATTATACTGGATATGTTGTTATTAATGTTATAAGTTATATCACGATAAAAGCTTTAATATGCTCTTTAAAAATTATCGATGTCACTACCCCAAATCCTGACTGGTCGTGATGACGTCTATCGTGGAACTAGGCTAGCCACTATCACATAATTACACATTTCTTTTAGCGAAATTTCCCAAAACATTAATAACATTCCATAACAAGTATATAATTTTCTAAGTCCTTAACAAAGCATAATTAGCTAATAGTCTATAACCATTCCCCGGAACTGGAGTCAACAGAAAGCATCTAAGAGTAATACTAATACTGCTAGTGTCATAATACAATGCCTCAGAACAAAATACTAAGTACGAAAATAAGAGAAGGAAGAATGGAGGTGTTGTGGATGCTGGACAACTACCTCAAAATCCCAAATGCTGACGCCGTACGGACTCAGATGGCTACTTCTCAGTACCAGTACCTGGATATGCAAACAGAAATGCAGGGAGTAATGGTGAGTACGCCAATTCAGTAGTAATTAAAATAAATCAAGTCAGACGGAAAGAAACACACAGTAACAAAACATCAATTCACAAATAGTAAAATACTGAGTTCTAACAGTGAATACATTCAGGCAATACCTTTAAATCTAGTTTTTCGTAAAAATCCTTTGAACAAGTACGATTTCCAATGTTTATCAGTAAAATTCCCAAAAATCTCAGTATGAAAGATGGAATGAATCATAATAAAAAACTCAGTTAAAATATCATCATAAATCGCCCCTCGGGCCAAATCATCACTCATAATCAGTTACTCAGTACCTCACGTTCACTCATACCTCCCAATCACTCGTCACTCGACACTCGCACTCAGTAGGTACCTGCGCTCACTGGGGGTGTACAGACTCCGGAGGGGCTCCTACAACCCAAGTGCTATAAACAGCCAAATCATGGCAATAATCACTCTGGCATTCGACCTCACTCACATCATAACAGTGTAACATGTTGCGGCGTGCAACCCGATCCATCATATATCCTCACAATATTGGCTCTCGGCCTCACTCAGTGGTCACGCTCAACTATGTCTTATAAAAAGAATAAGCGGGCGTTGCATATATAATCTGAGTATTTAGCCCAGAGTCGAATCCCACAAGGAATTAACCTATCAATTATTGTTGGTAAACTACTCGATTATCAATAATCAATTTCCCAAAGGTTATGAATTTCACTTTTCGGTATTTTTACTACTACAGCTGAATAAAATTAAATAAACTAAAAGGCAACTAATATTGAAGTGTAAGCATATGCGATAAGGATCTAAGGTTATGGTTTCCCCCGTTGATGGGATCTCTTCTTGTATATTTCCTATATTTTGGCCTAATTATCTCTATCAATCATGAACACTCAGGCTAACATAAATCTCTATCGAGTAATTATGATAATCTACTAGACGCACTCTCTCGAGCTACGCTAGTTAACTTGTATTACAGTTCACTTTAGATTGCACCCAAGGTATCGTTATCTCTAATTCAACCTTTAAACCCTCGGTTATGGATCTCTCATATACTTTGGGAGTGATATTGTTCAACAATTACCTAAATATGCACTCTCTCTCGAGTAGATACACACTAAATAGGAACAACTAATTGAGGGCCCTTCAGTCAACTACAACAATAACGTAGTTGAACAAATAGAAATTGAAAACCAAGCAAAACTATATTTATAAAACAATAAGTTCATCTTCAACGGGTTCCACCAAAACCTTAGACTAAATAAATTAGCTGCTCATGATCATAGTAATCAAATCCAAAATAACTTGCATAATTAAATTACAGAGTAAGGAATAAAGGATGTAAAAATCAATGTGTTGAATGGCAAAAGTCCTTCAAAGTTGTGTTTTGGGTCTATTTTCTGTTTTGGGACAAGCCCTAAACGTGTAGGATACTTCTAGTCAAACCGGGAAACACATAAAGCCTTTAAAACTCGGATTGGGCCTGAACTTGGGCCTGGCGTTACATGAAAAATGCCAGGGTCAGCCTGGATTTACATGCAAAATGCCAGGCTAAGGCCAGGGTCAGCCTGGCTTTAGATGGAAAAAGCCTGCTAAGGCCAGAGTCACTCCTTTTGATTCTTGAGCGCATTTTCGACGTTTATGCATCCATTTACCTCGACTTCCATCTCCAATTCACCTACACATGAAATAGACTCCATTATGCTCAAACAAGGTGTATTTTTACCATTGAAGAACGTAAAATGTAAGGCACATAATGCGTTAAACCATGAATTATAGCCACACATCAACACCCCACACTTAAACATTTGGTCGTCCTCGAGCAATTAAACTACACTCATGAACACAACTTTTTAAGCAAATCCCTTAACGCGTTATACTAAGAATTTTTTTTAAATAGTTTAAGTACAAAGGTGTGACATCCTCGCCTAAATAATCGATTCACAAATACCATGCTTTATTCATAATTCACTAACTACTCTAACATAAAGGTCAACAACATTACCTTTCCTTCATGAATCATATGCCATCACCAAATCAAAGATCTAGTTCCCCCACAATGAATTTTTAAGAACATAGGAACTCAAGATAGACAAAATTCGCTCTCTCAGAAATAACTTTCATATGCCACAAATGATGTACCATAGGCTTGCCCGTAGTGTACTACTCTACTAATCGAGCTCATTCAGTCTAGGATCAAGTAGGACTTTATTTGATTGTAACGTAGGCTGCGGGTTGGGTAAAATACATTTAGATATAAGAGTGACTACACTTCCCTAAGCACTTTAATACATATACTTTAGCATTCGAACCTCAAACTTATATAAAACCAAACTCCACCTTCACATCAATGTATATTACGCTATACTTTTTTAAGCACACATATATCACTAGCCACCATCATCGATACTTTTTTTCCATAAAATAGACTATTGTCATATTTTTTTTCCAAGTGGATTTGATTGACAACTCTTTTTTTTAATGCACCTTTCTCTTTATTTCAATTGTTCCACCCAAAAGCCAACCCACCACCCCACACTTTAACTTTTTTCCTAATTCATCACAATTCAAGTGCTTACGAGAGGTGACAAGGTTCAAATATATGATCGATTCATACAAAAGGGTATGGATTGAAATGTGGTTACCAAAGAAACAAGATTATAGGCTCAACGGGGTTAACTACGATACATAACAATTAGGTGGGTAAACTTTATATATCTGGCTTAACAAATAAACGCCTATATCACTTCCTAGACTGAACAATACTACTATTTCTCTTTGCACACACATGGTAATTTCTAGACATCAAATGCAATGCATAGAATACATACATAATCTCACACTGACATGGCACATAACTCATTAAGGATTGGTTCTATCACGATACTCCAGTCAAAGCAGTTAAGCAAATTTAAGAATCCACGATTTAAGGTATTTATCCTAGAGTCAAAAATTTAGCCTAAGGGTCACAACCAGAGTACTCACTATTCTCAAGGCATCACAAAGTTCAAAGATATTGCTGCGATTAATTTCTCATCCCTGTGGTTCTTACTCCTAAAAGTTAAAAACTAGCTACACCTGGTTCAATTAAAAACCCTTGGAAAAGAACCGCGACACAAAGAAAAACCAAGGGGGAATTACTACACTACCTAAAACAAAAATCGTTTTGGTATTTTCTTTAGACTTACTTCCCTCAAGAAAACTGTCTTGGAGATCCATCGTCGGGAAGAGTCCAACATATTTCTATTTTTTTTTCCTGTTTTTTTCTTCTGTTTTTCTGTTTTTTTTAACTACTAAACTAAGCAAAATTGAACCTAAAACAAAAAGACTAACAGAGAAAGCTACAAAACTAAAAAAAAACTTACTAATAGGAAAAGCTAAACCTATTAACAAGAAAGCACACTAAACACAACAAACAACAACAAATATTTACAACACCCCACACTTAAATCATGCAATGTCTTTAGTGCATCACATATAGACAAAACAAGAAGTAAATATAGGGTGCAAGAAACTCCCTGATCAAGCAGCGTCGTCATCCTCTGACGCTCTCCATTCTTCATCATGCATCCTCTCCATTAGTTTATGCCTCCACTTTGAACTTATGAATTGGACCCCAAGTTCTGATTCTTCTCTATGATCGTGCTCCTGGGATAGTGGAATAAATCTGACTGGCCCAATAAAACAATGTAGTATTCTGCACATCTCCACACATATTTTTATCTCCTCAATTATAATGACAATTTCTGCAGCCAATTCATGCTCTTCTTGTCTATCCACAATAGGGCTGTTCATTTGGATCGGATATCCGAAATCCGAACCGATCCATTCACTTTCGGATTTCGGATTTCGGATTGGACCGGATTTCGGATTGTGTTTATAAAAATTTCGGATTTCGGATCGGATTCGGATTGGTATATTTTAATCCGATCCGNTTATTAGGCAATGTATAAATACTACACTTTAATTTCGGATAGTCAGTACTTTCTTTACATCTTCCTCCAAGTTATTACCTTTACAATTGCTAGAGTTAGCTATATTGGCACCATAGTACTCTCATAATTGTATAAACATGAATTTTTCTTAATGCATTGCCTCTTTTACAAAGAAAATATACATATTAGTTTACAACATTGAGGCATTTACGATCCGAAATCCGATCCGATCCAAACTTTAAAATCCGAATCCGATCCGATATAATTCGGATCGGATTCGGATTGCATTTTCTAGAATCCGAAATCCGAAATCCGAATCCGAAATGTGCTAAATCCGATCCAATCCGATCCGTGCACAGCCCTAATCCACAATGTAAGCTTGTTGCGCTTTACAAGGTTCAATTAGTTTATTCCCTTGAGCCTCCAAGTGGTGAATAGTTGCCTCTTGCGTTTGTATCTGCCATGGGTTTTCATCATATTGTTCCACATGGAACTTAAACATCTCTTTGATCTCCTTTAAGTCATCATCCGTGGGTTCTTTGTTCCTATTAACTAGATAAGGTGGCAGTGGCTTCAATTCCAACTTTGGTGGCTCTTCTATCGATGGCTTGGCTGGAGGAGTTTTTCTTCCCTCTAAGTGCAAAGGCTCAAATTCGAGTGCCCTCGGCCAAACACCTTTTCATTCGAGTGCTAACACCCATTCTGCCAATTCTTCCTCATTTACCTCACGCAAAGTCATCAAACATGCAGCAAGGGGGTCCTAAATAGTAAAGGACTCATAATCTTCCTCCACTATCACATCCACAACATCAACAAGATGTATTTCTGCACATTGAATGTGATTTCTTTGTCGTTCAACGTCATCTTGAGCTCCCAAGTTTCACAATCAAGGAGGGCTCATCCTGTGGCCAAGAATGGCCTTCCCAAAATTATGGGAATCTCTTCATCCACTCTGCAACCCAGTATCACAAAATCTGCAGGGAACACAAACTTCCCCACTTGCACCAATACATCATCAATAATGCCTGACGGTCTTTTCACCGTCCTATCTCCCAGCTGCAGCAACACAGAGGTTGGTCTAGCTCTACCAATCCCCAACCTCTTGTATATGGACAGGGGCATAAGATTAATGTTGGCCCCTAAATCACAAAGTGCCTTTGCAAAGGCAAATTTTCCAATTGTGCAGGGAATGGTGAAACTCCCTGGATCATACAGCTTTTCCGCAATTGTTCGGATCATGACAGCACTGGAAGTCTGAGTAAGTGTCACTGTGGCCAAGTCTTGGATGTCAAATTTTCGGACATTAAGTCCTTCATCATTTTGGCATTCCTAGGCATCTCCTTCAGAGCATCAATCAAAGGAATGTTTACCTGTATCTGTTTCAACATATCCAAGAACTTTTTATACTGTTCATCTTTCTGGTATTTGACCAGCCTCTGTGGGAATGGTGTTGGCGGTCTCATTTTCCTAGTGAGTTGGGATTTTTCCTTCTCAACCACCACCTCAACTACCGGCTCCTGGGCTATCTCCACTTCTTTTTAGCCTCTTTCTGCGCACTGGGTTCTCATTCAGCAGGTTGCACTATCACCTTGGTCAGGTTTGTTGAATCATCGAGTTCAATTGGCACTGTTACCAGTGTCTCCGCCTGTCTGCTTTTCTGAGCTCTCTCATGCTCCAAGTCTAAGTCCCTATCATTGCGTAGACTCACTGCCATCAGCTGCTTTGGGCCCTGGTCCTTAGGATTTACCTGAGTGTTTGCAAGCAATGTCCCAAGAGGACGATTATTCAAAGACATTGAGATCTGGCACATCTGCACTTCAATATTTTTAATATCTGACGCATGTGCATCTACTCTTTCACTGATTTTTGCATTTGAACCAATAACTTGTTGCATCATTGCTTCAAGTCTGGAAAACCCATCTTCTTGTCTCCCTCCATGTTGTTGTTGAGGGGGGTGATACGCCTGTTGCTGATTTTGATTGTTATATCCTTGAGGCCTTTGGTAAGGCGCTACATTACCATGAGGTCTCATTGCACCCATGTTTCCACTGTTATGAAGCTGATGAGGTGGCATGTACGACTGATTTTGCTGTCCCCAATTTTGTCCACCTTGTCGCTGTCCTCCGTAATTTGACACATAATTCGTATTTTCCGAGTAGTGAGTATGATCACATTCAGCATTCCACTGATTACCAAGTGGTTGACTAATGCAAGATGTGCATAAGCCCCAATTGTTAGTATCCACAATATGTACTTGCTGATTTTTTCCTGACTCCTCTACCTTCTTCGTGAGTATACTCATCTGCGTCATCAATGTGTCCATGTTTTCAGCAAGACTGTTGGATGGATCTAATGGCACTGAGTGAACCACTGGGGTGATGGGTGCATTTCTGGTTGTCCACCCCGAATTTTGTGCCATTTTATCAGGCAAGCTCTAGCTCTCTCTCTCTCTCCATGTTTTGTTCAGGAATGCTCCAGCAACTGAAGCATTAACATTTTCCTTAACACTGTCTGCCAGACCAATATAAAATCGCTTTCCCCAATATCTGCTCTGGAATACCGTGGTGTGGGAAGATAACTAACATTCCTTTGAACCGTTCCCATGTTTCTTGCAGTGACTATGTAGGCTTCTGTCTGAAGCTCAAGATTTTATCAATTTGTTGAGCCGTTTTGTTTGGTGGATGGAACTTGTTCAGGAACTGCTTAACTAACTCCTCCCATGTAGCAATGGAATTGATGGGGAGAGAGTTTAGCCAAGTCTGGGCAACTCCTGTCACTGAGAAAGGAAACAACAACAATCTTATTGCTTCTGGAGTGACGTTTGGTTGCCTATGAGTTTTGCAAATCGACAGGAAATTCTTCAGATGCTGTTGGGGATCCTCAATGTATGACCCCGAGAATAGTCCCTTATTCTGCAACAAGTGCACCATATTATTTGTGATCTGAAAGGACTTAGCCTGTATCTGAGGGACTTCTATTGCGGTGGCCAAATTCTCTGTCGTGGGTTGTGCCCAGTCATATAAAGGTGCCTATGGTACCATAGGCACCACAGGCTCCACACCTTGTGCAGCTGGGTCAACCACGTCTTCCCCATTGTTATATTCCGGTCATTAAGATCTGACATGTCTGTTTCAATTTGTTCAATTGGTGATTGTTGCTTGCTTTTCCGGTTAGCCCTGTTCAAGGCCTTGAAAACTTTCTCGGGGTCTGGTAAGTCTTCAAAATTCAAATACTTCACCAGTTCTCGATGAGTTTCTAGGCATGCACATGTACAACCAAGTCAGCAAACGATAAAATTTCATTATTTGAATGAAATTGAAGAAAAATCACTACACTTAAGAATTTTTGTATTTCCTTCCAACTATAATTGATAATACCGTTAATTCCCCGGCAACGATGCCAAAATTTGGTCATGCTAAATTATATCTTATAAAGAGACTAAGCGGACGTTGCAAATATAATCTGAGTATTTAGCCCAGAGTCGAATCCCACAGGGAATTAACCTATCAATTATTGTTGTTAAACTACTCGATTCTCAATAATCAATTTCCCAAAGGTTATGAATATCACTTTTCGGTATTCTTACTACTACAACTGAATGAAATTAAATAAACTAAAAGACAACTAATATTGAGGTGTAAGCAGATGCGATAAGGATCTAAGGTTATGGTTTCCCCCATTGATGGAATATCTTCTTGTATATTTCCTATAGTTTGGACTAATTATCTCTATTAATCATGAACACTCAGGCTATCATAAATCTATCTCTCGAGTAATTATGATAATCTACTAGACGCACTCTCTCGAGCTACGCTAGTTAACTTGTATTACAGTTCACTTTAGATTGCACTCAAGGTATCATTATCTCTAATCTAACCTTTAAACCCTCGGTTATGGATCTCTCTCCTATACTTTGGGAGTGATGTTGTTCAACAATTACCTAAATATGCACTTTCTCTCGAGTAGATACACACTAAATAGGAACAACTAATTGAGGGCCCTTCAATCAACTACAACAAGAACGTAGTTGAACAAATAGAGATTGAAAACCAAGCAAAACTATATTAATATAACAATAAGTTCATCCTCAACGGGTTCCACCAAAACCTTTGACTAAATAAATTAGCTACTCATGATCATAGTAATCAAATCCAAAATAACTTGCATAATTAAATTACAGAGTAAGGAATAAATGATGTAAAAATCAATGTGTTGATCTTCTGAGTAGTGTTCCACGATCTCTTCTTGTCTCCAATGGCAAAAGTCCTTCAAAGTTGTGTTTTTGGGTCTATTTATATGTTTTGGGACAAGCCCTAAACGTGTAGGATACTTCTAGTCAAACAGGGAAACACTTAAAGCCTTTAAAACTCGGATTGGGCTTGAACTTGGGCCTGACGTTACATGGAAAACATCTGGAAAACGCCAGGGTCAGCTTGGCTTTACATGAAAAACGCCTGGCTAAGGCGAGGGTCAGCCTGGCTTTAAATGGAAAAAGATTGGCTAAGGCCAGGGTCATCCTGACTTTAGATGGAAAAAGCTTGGCTAAGGCCAGGGTCACTCCTTTTGATTCTTGAGCGCATTTTCGACGTTTATGCTTTATTTAGCTCGACTTCCATCTCCGATTCACCAACACATGAAATAGACTCCATGATCCTCAAATGAGGTGTGTTTTTACCATTAAAGAACGTAAAATGTAAGGCACATAATGCGTTAAACCATGAATTATAGCCACACATCACTCAGCCAGACACTCGCACAATGCCACTCGGCCCATAAATAAACAGGTTCTCGAGCCAAAACAGTCTTTTATTTCAGGAATAATAATATCAAACAAATCTGAGTGTCAAAATAGTTTAATAAGAAAGACTGAGTGTAAATCATAATTACTACGTGAGGAATATCAGAAAATAACCCCCAAGGGGTTAAAACAGACCGAAACGAGGCCCCAAATATGTCTTACATCCAAAATATATCAAATAATGGAAATACTATTTATCATATGATTTAAAAGCAGTTTCGCAACTCAATAGTTCCGTTAGAAGGAACAAATTTCCAACTTCCCAATTCGTGTACGCCACACACTCGTCATACAGTGTGTACATCACTCCAAAATAGTGAAAAGATGCTAAGTTCGAGGTTTCATACCTTCAGGACAAGATTTAAAGTCATTACTTATCTCAAACTAGCCTGAAAAGCTACTCCACAATACTCTTGCCCCTCGAATCGGCTCCCGAATGCTCCGAATCTATCGAAATCAGATTTATCACATCAAAATACGCTAGGGAGATGAACCCGAATCGCACGAGTCTATACATATCAAGAACACTGAAATCGGAGTCCAAATCATCCCTCAAATCCCCATTAGAAGGTCTCTTAATCTCATGCCCTAATTACCTTTTTTTACACTGATTTTCCCAAAATTAACACCACTAATTAGGCCTTTAATCACATATAATCGAGTTATGAAGTCAAGAATCTTACCTCCAAGTGATTTCCCTTTGGTTTCCTCCAAAATTCCTCTCAAAAGCTTCAATCCCGTTCAAAAATGATGTAAAAGTGAAGAAGGGTCGCAAATTGGCTTTTAATATACTGCCCAGGCATTACACACTGCGATCGCGGCAGTAGCCTCGCGATCACGAAGAACAAAATAACTGCCCCATAATTTAACACTATGCGATCGCAACATTAGCCACGCGATCGCGATACACAATCAGCCACCTCCCTCACGCGTCCGTTTACTCTACGCGATCGCGTCAGGGACCACGCGACCGCACTGACCAAGGTTGCTCACCTTACGGGATCGTACTCATACCCTTGCGATCGCGATTAACAAATTTCGCCTGGACTCAACTTACTCTATGCGATCGCGGACGAATTCACGCGATCGCAGTGAACAAATCACTGCTGCTAAAACACTAGAAAAACCCACAATCTCTCCAAGACCAAAAGTGCCCGTTTGAGCATCCGAAATACACCCGAGGCTCCCGGGCCCTCAACCAAATCTACCAACACATCCCATAACATTATTCAAACTTAGTCGAGCCCTCGAAACACCAAAAACAACGCAAAAACACCAAAATCACATCAAATTCAAGCCTATCAACTTTGAAACTTCTAAATTCCACCAACAATGCCGAAACCATCCAAAACACATCCGGTTGACCTGAAATTTTGTACACACCTCCAAAATGACACTACGAACCTGCTCCAACTTCTGGAATTCCATTCCGAGCCAGATAGCCTATTTTCCACCGCCGGCCGGAATTCGCCAAAAACTAACTTTCGCCAATTCAAGCCTAATTCTACACCGGAAATCGAAAATACATTCGAACACACTCCTAAGTCCCAAATCACCTAACTAAGCTATTCAAGCCATAAAATCCGCAGTCCGAGATGGTTTACCAGTAAGTCAACACCTAGTTGACTTTTCCAACTATAACCAATGCATGACAAGGCAAAAACAGTAACAATAATGCAGATTCCACGGAACAACCGGCCGGATTGTTACAATGTATTCCTCTGCTATTATTTTTTCTACCCGTTCATATTAGTGAAAACACCTACTTGCGGTTGAGATTTAAATATTCTCATTATGTTAAAACTTTCTTACACCTGAAGGAATAATCCTTCACAGTCTTCTAAATAAAATAGGTACAATCTAGCTAGGAGCATCATGAACATATTGATAAATGATTTTAACACCGAAAAGAATATTTCGGTGTGTTTAAAACATAACTACAATGCAACCTCACAAAGCAGTAAACGAATTCAAAAATGAATAAATTTACCAGTAAATAGATTCTTATAATAAACCATTCTTATTGGATGTCAGTAGGTCAATTTACGTCTAAACCTAGTCTTTTCTTTCACAAATACTCCATTTTTACTTGTCAGTCAATATGACTATTTTTTGAAGTGAAATTGCATTAGATTTTCTTAATATTTTAAAATTGAAATTTAGATATTCAAAAACTATACGAAACGTATTATAATTTGTAATTTGTATCATATTTATTAAAATGTTGGTCAAAATTTATGTAATTTGAAAGCAAGATATGACAAATAAAAAGAAAAGAAAAATTTAATGAAGAGTTTCAAGACTCCACGGCCCAATTTAATGTAGTTGAAGGGTACAAAACCTTACAATTAATTAATTTAAGCCATAACTTGCTTTGGAAAAGGGATAAGAGTATTAAATAATCTTATGTACTCTTAATCTGGGAGAGATGAATAAACTTGTAAAATGTCGGTGAACTATTTGAATTTCCCAAATCTGAACGCATCTCCATGGAATGGCCATTCATTTCACGTTTAATTTCCGGATTTAATTTGTATACACCTAAAATGTAACAAATATATTATAATACATACTTAATTATTGCATTAGCCTATTTATTTTACTTTTCATGTTATCAGGATTAGGTTTATTATAAGCAATTACCTATTGTTATGAGTTGCTTTAATCTGGAAGTATAAAATGATTTTATATATGCATTCAATGTACTGAAGTTAAGCACTTAATCTACGATCAATTTGCATCCCAAAGCTCACAAATAATACGTACCAAGTAAATGGAACATTGTCTTCCCTCTGTCATCTTACTTTCTTTTTTTCTAAAGAAAAAATGCAATATCCATGTCAAACAGTCAACATAATCTTGATTTTCTTTTGGCTACTTAACATAAAATTAATAATCAATGGAGGAAGAAGGAAAATCCAACAGGGAACCGACCTCATCACTTCAAACCATTGTAGCCTCTTGCTGTGAATAGAGCAATTTTGGAATTATTATTTCAAGTGTTACTAACTTAGTTATAAATTTAATATTTATTCATATTTAATGATAAATATACTTGTTTGCACAAAACACATACCATACTTTTTGCTAAACCAATTAAAGAAGAAATAGAGGGAAAATCCTAACCAAACATAATCAACTCTAAATCGAACAATATTGAATATGAACATCGTGTAGAATCGATTTTATCTAACCCTTTCGTTAATTACAAAAGGTATTTAGCACGAATGATAAGCTTACATCTTTGATGCGTTATTTCATACTCATGAATACGTAGGAAGGAGGAACGTCTCTTTGATGGTGTTCGATTGACTGTTGTTGAACTAGACGGGGAGGCCCCTATTTCTCTTCCCTTGGACCCCCCTTGTTGTTAGGGATCCCTTCTTATTCATATCCCCCTGCTTCCGTTTATCCAGTGGTCTTTAACATGCGGGTCCCCCGATTGTTATGTCCTTTCCCCTGAACTTCACGATGGACGTTTAGTCGTGCAACCCATCATTGACTCGGTCTCAAGTATGACCGACAGTTGATGGAGTCGTACTCTACAAGTGTGATCACGGTTTAATCGACCCCTTACTGCGTCCTTTGGCATGGGCCTCATGGACAAATTTTGACCTATACAGTTAGTCCCTCCGCCCGTTGGGGTCGCCTGTGAGTGAGCACGGTGGGCGGACCTTGCCGTTGCGAACGTCGAAATCTGAACATTTGGTCGTCTTCGGATGGGCACGGCGAGCGCGGACCTCGTCACTTTTTACGTCGAGGCCAATTTTAGGCGTGGGCGCGTATCCTCGGTGTGGTGAATATGTGATGTTTCGAGGGAACCGTCAGACCTGTATGTCAGTTGAAGTGACATTAAATCGGCATGTGTCATTATGACGCATGTATGTGTGATAAGCGTCGCATCATTTCATATGCCCCTTCCGTTGCTTTTTGAAAAAAGGTTCATTTTTTGTAAACCGCCGCTTCTATATGTATAAGTAGCGGACTTTTGCCTTGATATGGCACTATCTAAATTGTTTTTTAGCAGAATCCTTTGAAATCACATGCTATCTCTCTCTTGTTCATACTCCCTAAGAGTGCAAACAACGTTCGTGACTGTCATAACCTTCTCTTACATTCCCGACTTCTGCTTTGATGTACAATGGCTAGATCTTCTTCCAACCTTAACCCAGCTGAGAATGCTCCGATGCCGAGGAATGTTACCCCCTCTCTTGGTGAGGAGATGAGTTAAGTGGAAGAGGAAAGTTTTCCGACGGTAGAGGAGGTGGTACTCCGCCCAGGGAAACTTTGGAATGACTTTCACCATGCTGCCGAGGATGAACCTACGTCGGTCCTATCGGTGATGGATGCGGCGGCACTTGCTGCCTTTAAAATTAAGTGGGGGATCCCGGAACATGTTGAACTTATCCATGAGGGAGGTGATATAGTTCACTTACATCGCCCAGGGTACTGCGCCTTCTACGCATACCCTTTCGTCATTGGATACACGCTCCCTCTTCCGTCATTGACCTCTGACTTCTGCCATTTTTATGAGGTGTGCCCGGCCCAGCTTACCTCGTACATATACAAACTTTCTATGATGCTTACCAAGTATGCTGAGCTAGTCGACCGTGACGTCTCTCTCCGACACATGATGCATCTCTTCGCTCCCCATTTCCAGAGGGGGACTATGTTGTATCTCCACTACAGGGGTACGAAGAGCGTGGTGATCGGAATGGACGACAGGACCAATCGTCATTTTTGGGAGAGTTTCTTCTACGTTCGTATGGAACAGCTGGTGTCTGACCCTGCCGGGTTCCCCAAGACGTGGAATTTTTCTCGTGAGTATTCTTTCGCCTCACTTTTTGTTATGTAAATTAATTATTCGTATCTAGTAATCTAGCTAGATGGTCGTTGATCGCTTGTCCATGCTATTTCTATTACAATTGAGAGGTCGCCTCCTCCTCTAGTCGATGACATCCGCGAATGGGTGGCTTCGGTTCTGCCTCACACCGTAGGGATTCGTGAATGGGCGCGCTTCCACGAGAGGTTTGGGCGTAGACCCACAATCAGTAAGTCGTTTTATCTTTCCCGTAATTGTACTCCTGCTTTTCATCCTTCTTTATACTTATGCAGATTTGCGCTTTGTTCTGACAGGTAGGAGAGGGCCAAGAAGGGCAAGGTCTTCCCCGCTAGTCTTCCGCCAGCCGACGACTTTTGTCTGGCCTGGTCCGGTGAATTCTACGAACGAAGGCGCGGGAAAATCGACTGAAGCTATACGTTTGGAGGTTGCTCCCAGACCGGAGACTACGTTTCCAATAGTTTGCGCGTCGGGCGAATGTTCTCTTGTCGTCAACAGAGAGGCTCCATCGAAAAGGCGGAGGATAATATTGGATGAGTCGCCGGCAGCTGAGACATCTATGAGGGGTGATCCCGCTTTGATGGTTACCGAGGCTGGGAACGGGGCCGACCAGGAGGCAGTGGAGAGGCCCTTGGTGGACGCTCGTGAGACTAGCGTGTTGGAGGCACGGGGTCTCGAGGCGGTCGTGACCATCCATAGAAGACCCTCATCATCTCGGCAGAATCGTGCTCCTCCTTTGAATAAGGTGAGAGGAAAAGGTGTCGTGGTTGAGGACTATGAAACTGAGTACGACCTCGATCCTGATGATGTGAGGATGTTCGAGAGGGTATTTACCATGACAGTGGTGATAGCTGAGAGTCCTTCCCGTATTCTTGAGATACCGTCGAATCTCAATCTGTTAAGGGATACGGTGGAACTGGTGCCGCAGTTCGATATACTTTATTCTGTTGCTGAGAGTGAAGCTCTTTAGCTGATCAACGATTCTCAGTTGTCGCGTGGTATAGCTGCGATAGGTTTAAGGGTAAGTCCCTTTACCGTCTTCGCATTGCGACCCTTTCTCCCTTTTTCGCAGACTTACATGATGTAAGCTGAAAGTGCTCGTAGGGCTGAGACGCGGGCTAAAATTTCTCTGAAGATGGTCGACAAGTATCGGAGGTATGGTGAAAGATGTCGTGAGTTGCACGAGCGTCTTAGAGCGAGTGTTGGTACCCAGTCTACCAGGGAGGAGTTTGAGAGAATGGATGAGGATCTGATGCGGTCTATACGCAGGTGCAGCGAGCTTGAAGAGTTGCTTCACGCCAAGAATGAGGAGCTTGAGGTGGGAAAGGGGGTTGCTGCGGAGTGTGAGGACTTTGAGGCCAGAGTGCAATCATTGCAAGTTGAGCTCGATCAGAACCCTCTCAGGGTTGAGGATCTTAGTGCGGAATGGGTGCGGAAGCTGTCTGAGTTCGAAGGGAAAGTGGTCATGTTAGAACATGCCGAGCGTGCTCGAGAATCGGCCTTGGCAAGAGCAGCGGCGCTAGACGACACCATCCGTGTCCTCAGGTCCGAGAAGGAGTCTGATAGGGAAACGACCACATTAAGGGAGGCCAGGCTTGAGGAGCGCATCAGTGAGATTGATCAGGAAGCTTCGCGTTTGGGAGACCGGGTCGTGGCTCTTGAAGTTGAGAAGGTTCGATTGTTGGCTCAGGTTGAGTCTGCCTCTGCTTCCGCCCCTCGCCACTTGCATGAGCTGTGGGTTTATGCTGAGACCCAACGAGACATATACCGAGCGAGGTCGAATGTAAATGATTTGAGCGAGGTTGAATGTAGATAATTCGAGCGAGGTCGAATGTAGATAAATCGAGCAAGGTCGAATGTAGATAATTCGAGTGAGGTCGAATGTAGATAATTCGAGCGAGTTCGAATGTAAATATTTCGAGTGAGGTCGAACGTAAATAATTCGAGCGAGGTCGAATGTAGATAATTCGAGCGAGGTCGAATGAACGTGGAGTGGAGTGATTTGGAGTTGTGTGAGGAGATGCTTTGCATTGCTTTGTTTACTCGTTTCTTTGGAGAATGTTACATTGTTTAACATGTATATTTGAGAAGTTCTTCGCCTACCTAGTCCCTTCATCGGTCTGACTGGAGTAGACGATAGGCAGAATGATGAATAACCAAATGAACTTCGGGGCGACTTCTTTTATCTTGGATAAAGTTTATTCCTTGTGCGTTTGAACAATATCAGGATTCGACAATTCTTTGGGGGCGACGGTGGGAAACCATAAGGTGGGTCCCAACGAGCGAGGTCGTACCGATAACCCTTTGTACTAGTCGAGCGAGGTCGAGCTTTCTTTCAGTTTGGCGGTGGCCGATGGCCGTAGGGGTGTTATTTCGAGCGAAGTCGAAATGTTAACCCACTGCGAAGTCGAGCTTTCTTTTGATTTGGTGGCGGCCGATGGTTGTAAGGGTGTTATTTTGAACGAGGTCGAAATAATAACCCACTGCATAATCTTTTGTAGGACGTCACTCGCCGTCGTGTTATTTACGCGTTTACCGCGACGAGTCCCGCTCGTTATATTTTACTTCCACTGGGGAATATTACGTTTCGTGGACGAACCTCAGTTCGCTTGGATTTGCTTTTATTGGAGAATACTGGGCGCGTCCTCGGCAGGTCCCAGTCCGCTAAACTTTGTTTCTATTGGAGAATACTGGGCGCCTCTTGGGCGAGTCCCGGTCCCTTTACTTTGTTTCTATTGGAGAATATTGGGCGCCTCTTGGGCGAGTCCCAGTCCCTCTACTTTGTTTCTATTGGAGAATATTGGGCGCCTTTTAGGCGAGTCCCAATCCCTTTACTTTGTTTCTATTGGAGTGTACTAGGCGCCTGTTGATGCCGCTTCATAAGAGTTCACATCCCTGTTTCGTACTGACAGAAAAATGTGACAAGTCAAAACATGATGAAGTTCTGTTACCTTTGCTCCACGAGTCGGAGGAAGGGAGGGTTGCGTTATGTGGCTGCTTGCTTCGCTTTTTGTCCCAACGATGGTTTTAGATCTGGGGGCCGTTCTTGGCCTTGTCTTGGTTGCGTCCCATATTCTCGCGGGTCGAAATCTTTGACACATATTTGCTCGTTGGGATATTGAGGCCGAATCCCTGTCCGGATCCGTCAAATATGCACGAATAAGGGAAGCGTGTCATACTTTGTTCACAAATTGCCTAGTATATTTGGATGTGGAGGTTAGCTGTCTTAAGAGGTCATGCGGTGGGCTATAGTCTCTTGCCCAGAGGCGGAAGAGAAATTCGTCATGCGAAATGCGCATGTCAAACGGGATCACGGTCGTGCCAAGTGCGCGATGACCGTGATTTCGCTTACACCATGCATGTGACGAGCTCCCTTTACTGCCATGTGAAGACCTGGCCTAGATAAGATTGGTTGTTTTTACCGCTTGCTTTTATACATATTTTTGGTCGGTTTTGAGATCTAGAGAGAACTAAAATTTTGATTAGGAATCCCCACAGACGGCGTCAAATTTTTTGCACAAAAAACATACCGGACTTTTTGCTAAACCAATTAAAGAAGAAACTGAGGGAAAATCCTAAAAAACATAATCAACTCTAAATCGAACAATATTGAATATGAACATCGTGTAGAATCGAGTTTATCTAACCCTTCCGTTAATTACAAAAGGTGTTTAGCATGAATGATAAGCTTACATCTTTGATGCGTTATTTCATACTCATGAAGACGTAGGAAGGAGGAACGTCTCTTTGATGGCGTTGGATTGACTGTTATTGAACCAGATGGGGAGGCCCCTATTTCTCCTCCCTTGGATCCCCCTTCTTGTTAGGGATCCCCTCTTATTCATATCCCCCTGCTTCCGTTTATCCAGTGGTCTTTAACCTGCGGGTCCTCCGATGGTTATGTCCTTTCCCCTAAACTTCACAACGGATGTTTAGCCGTGCAAATCCATCGTTGACTCGGTGTCAGGTATGACCGACAGTTGATGGAGTCGTACTCTACAAGCGTGATCACGGTTTAATCGATCCCTTACTGCGTCTTTTGGCATGGGCCTCAGAGACAGATTTTGACCTATACAATACTGTTTGATTAAAAATTATTGAATTCGATCGAACATATTTTGGGGCTTCTAGCTGCGTCCATGGCTATGAAGTTACGTTGTCCCCCGGGCTCCTTCGTACTCTAACTTTAACCTACTTATTATTCTCTCATTTTAATAATAACTCGTCCTTGTTTCTATATTTTCCTTCTAATTACTTTATTTCTATATTCTTCGTTTGATGAAGATAAAACCAACGATAATAATTTAGTAAAATTTTATAAATGGGGTTTGTGGAAAATAATGTATACGCAAATTTTATTCTATCTCAAATAGAAAAGTTATTTCCAATAAACCATTGATAAGAAAGACGGGTTGTTAAGATTGGATCTATGAAGTTAGCAGCATTGCTCCAAGTTTGTAAATGAGATTGCGTTAGGATGGCATCATAATTCAGACAATCTCTGCCGTGTCAGTCTTAGCCGCCATGTGCCTTTTATATTGTGCTTGGTCCACACAACCACCATCTTCATCTTCTACAGTTTTTCTTTTTACCTTTTTTTCCCCCACCATATTGTGGTTTAGAATAGCTTGTTTAGTTTAGTTAGGTGGCGTTTGTCATGCTTAAATATTTACTTATTTATTATTTTTGTCGGGTAATGCCAACATTCTATCTATGATAAGGCTCACGAGGAGGCTGAGGTGGCTCTGACCAGAGTCATTGTCGAATATGACGTTTGTTCGGGTGCATGATTAAGAAATTGTTCGTGTGTTGGAATGCAACATAATATTCTAGAAGCTCATACATATGTAATTATTTTTCAGTAACTTTGTAAACATTGATTATTTTTGAATAGTCAGTCCGAAAACTGTCTAGCCCATACTATCTTTACAAAAGAAAAGTGTTTCAAAATTTTCAAGAAAGAGTTATTTTCCTTCATATTTTAGGGAAAATTCTTTCAACCAAAACGCGACTATGCTTATTGATTTGATATAAACAGTAAATACAAAGTATATTTTACTTTATCTATGATATACAGCAAGTGTTTTCATACTTAAGATATATAAAATTGATTTAAAAAATCTTACTTTATTCCCGAGCTTCATTCCATTTCTTTTTATATTATTATAGTCGCACCTCATTTATCTCCTGCTATCAGAATGAGACGAAATAAATAAATAGCAAGACAAATAAGTATGGTCCTGAACTCATCATCAAAGAACAACAGATATATGTTCCCTCAATATTTTAGTTGGTTACTGTAATTTTCTTTCTGCTATTCTGAATTTACTCTTCTTACTTTTATTTGCCCATTTCTCGAGATTTGTTTTCTATTATTCTCATAAATAATTTGATGTAAAGAATTAGCCAACTATTCCAAAGTTAATTAACACTCTAAATTTGACTCTAGACAGTTTCATTTGAATCAGAAGAATACAAACAGTTCTTTTTTTATAAGATAAATAAGCAAAAAAATGATATCATTGATCAATGACACTAATCTTTTTTTCTTCTTTTTCTTTGTGACAGAATTGTGATGACTAATTGGATGCTTCGTCTTGTATTTCTACAAGTAGTCACAGAGGCAAACGTTTTGGACCCGATGTTGATCAAAGCCCATATATGTACACAACCCAATTTGGGTGGGGACTTTACATAACTGTCACAGTTAAAAAAATATATAACAAATTCTTAGCATGAAATTCAATATTACACATATGACAGGAAAATATTTATATTTGTAGCACACAGTTCCATTAAAATAAGAATATTAATTATTAATCCCTAAACATAAGCAATTTGAATGGAAAATTAATAATTATTTGTACAAAAATCATGTCTTTTTTTTCTTCTCTTTATTGATTAGCTTTCCTTCTTTTTCTTCGTCTTCTTAGTTTTGTTTTTTGCCGAATCCAATATATTTTTTAAATTTGTTCCATTCGTTTTGTTTTTAATTATCTTTCTTAAGTTTTTCTCTTACTTCTTTCTTCCTTTCTTAACATAAAGATCTTACTTCGATAATAATATACGTTAATATATACCATACGTATTTATAAAAATATACTTTAAATTAACACATATAAAATATACGAAAGATATACATAAAAAATACATCTTCAATTAAGATGACACTTAGACATGTGAAATATACATAAAAAAATATGTCTTAAATTTAATATATATATATATATATAATGGCACTTGACATATAAAATATATTTGAAATATACATTAAAAATACTTCTTAAAATAAGATGGCACTTCACAAATAAATATACAAAAAGTATATGCATAAAATACATTTGAATTAAAGTGATACTTGATATACAGACTATAAAATATGTATAAATCAATACATCTTGATTTAGGTGGCATTCAGATATGCATCAGATTTTCAAAAAATGGAGTGAAGAAAATGAATGTTGTAAAGGGAGAATGGAGATGGACAAAAAAAAGTACTTCCCGTGATTAGTGAGTCAATTAACTTATTAGATGTTGAGCTTAATTTTTATAATACGCTATTAATGAAAAAAATGTGCTCTTTATGAAATAAATAATAAATAATGCTATTTTTATAAATAATAGTTAAAAAAGGATCAAGTGTGTGCTAGGAGAATGACACACTTACCCACAAAAATAAAACTATTTACCCTTGTCTACCCATTTATTTTCCTACCATCAAACTAATTACATTTCCTACCCATAGTAATTTTTGTGGGGGAAATTTCTCTTTTTTCTCTAATTCTTTTTTTTATTTTTATGTTTATTTTCTTTTTCTTTTTCCTTTTTTCCCCTTATTTTCTCCTTTTCTTTTTTCTCGTTTTCTTCTTATTTTTTTCTTTTTTCCTTTTCTAATTTCATTTAACTTCTTTTTTTTATATTCTTTTTCTCTTCATAATCCAATTTCATTTATGGTTTTTATTATTTTTTATTATTCCTTTTTATACAATAAGAGAATATAACTGATATAGTAAATATTAATTCACCTTTTTTAATATAACTAGTATAATATACCTTTTTTCTTATTTATTAAATTCAATTATTAAACTAAAATAATATCAGTTGTCGCTTGATCTAATTCACTGAATATCACACTGACTACTGTTGAGCATCATAAATTATATAAATCAGATTCTAAGAATCAACACGTGATTGCCATGCAAAATTTGATCCCCTTCCCTACAAATATATGTACACACTCTACCATTAGTAGTAATACAACCAATTATAGAGCAAGAAAATATAATCTACAGCAACAAAATCTCCATATATACTAGTTAGAATAAAAATGATAATAAAATATTAAAAAATACAATAAAAGTATAAGTTGCAAAAAAGACTTCTAGTACCATGTGATACCAATATGGTATATATGTATACCAACAGAGCGTATGATTTCTCTAGAATATTGCTACAACTATCTGCGACTATAATACTGTACCAAAATATTAAAGGACACAATAAAAGTATGAGAAAATTATATGCTCATATTGCAAGCTAAATATTCGCAAAACAACTTGCTCATTTTGTATACTAACAAGGGTATATAGTTGTATGGGGTCGTTCCAACAATTGCTTATAACTATAAAAACTATTACATAATACATATAATTTATGTTCATCGGTACACAAGAATTCCAGCACTGCAAATCATGTTCATATAAATAATTTCATAATTTAATTCACTTAAAATGCAGCTAAAACAACCAAAACAATGTCCAAACAACCATATGATACCAATATGGAATATAACTATACCAACATGGTATAAAATTATGCTCGTTAATTTCCGGCAACTATAGGACTATACTACTATTACATAACGCACATGCATAAAGAGAAAAATAAAAAAAATAGTGTACCACTTATTAATATAATAAAGTATTTCAAGATATTGTACTATATTACTATTATTAAGAGAAAATCAAATATTGTACCAATTAAATGCAGCTAATACAACCAAAAAATGATTCAACTAGCATATGATACCAATATAATATATTGCTATACTAATAGGGTATATAGTTGGACTGAATTGTATACCAAAATGGTATATTTATTTACTATTTGGGTATACAATACAAATTCGTCTTTTTCTCTGATTCAACTATATTTCAACCCAAATTTCTAATGAGAATGGATAGCAAATATAAAAAAGGCATGCCAGGTTTGCTGCACTATAAAGTTAAAGGAAAGAGAGGAAGCATATATTGGCTAGCCATGGGTTTCTATTTTAAAGATCCAACAACCGTTTATGTGTCCTACCAGTGGAAAGAGTGTGGAAAAACATATATTCTTTCGTTATTCATTAATGAGAATATTATGTAATTTGTATTAGTAATTTTTTAATAGAATAAATGAATAAGCTGGTAAATAGTTTGGGCCTTATGGGTAAAAGTGGTAAAAGTAGTAAATAGTTTGGGTCTGGGCATTAAAGGGTAAATAATTTGAAATTAATGGGTATAAAGTGAAGTTTTCTCAATATTAAAATTGTAAAAATAGCACGGGCTAGCCAATTTTCGGACTGTCCATTCAAAAATAGCCAGTGTTTGCCAAGTCATTGAAGTATAACCACTATTTTACTGCAACATCGACCGGTCCAACATAATATACTGGAGTTTGGTGCACCTGTGTATGAACTTCCTTCATATTATGCTGGAAATCCAACACGCATAAAGTTCCAGCATAATATACTGGAGATTCAAGGACCTGTGTAAGTCTTCCAGCATAATACATTATACTGGAGTTCCAGTATATTATACTGGAATTCCAGTATATTATGCTGGAGTATTTTTTGGATTTTGATCAGTGTTTTCGTTCAGATTTATCTTTACATGAAAAATGGCCAAATTTCAATTACTTTTGAAACTGTGGCTATTTTTGAATGACCACTTGTAAATCCGGCTAACTTTTATTTTCTCCCGTGAAAATTCCATGCCCTCACTATATGGTCGTCAATTTCTGAAATTGTTTAATAGTTCCACCAGCGCATGAGAAGATAAGAAATGGTATAATGTGTACTTCATTTTGTTGTTTAAGAGCCCGTTTGAATTGGCTTAAAAAATGTGACTTTTCAGCAGAAATAACTTTTAAGCCAAAAAGCAATAAGTTGGGATTGTCCAGCTTCTTGCTTTTTGCTTGTTTTAAGCAGTTTAAACTTATTTTAAGCACTTTTTTTATTTTGTCAAACACTGAAAAAAACTAAAAAAAACTTAAAAGCTGATTTGACCAGCTTAAAAGCCAATCCAAACACCCTCTAACTGAAAATTGAGTCCAGTTAAGAATATAGTCAGATACAGGATTCTAAGACGCATAATATAATGTATACTCTATTTACTGCTTCTTTGTGACTATACGTGTGAATTTACAATTGATTCAATAGCCCCTTTTTCGGCTACCTAAATTTTTACTTTATTGGTGATAGTTTGATTTCCACCTTGTAATCCACTCCCCTGTTATAAATAAAAGAAATGACAAAGAATAAAAACGTGACAATATCCTTGCTGTCATTGATTATATATCCGCTACTCAAGAATTAAAAGAATTACTCTACAGTTAGCAAGAATAGAATCAAATGCCACGAATAAATATGTTTTCTTTTTAAATACAAAATGTGCATGAATACATACTAATAGTGTTCGAGTTAAAGGCAACAACACACCAACATCCATTGCTGAAAAAGTGGATACACTCCTGATCTAGAAGAGAAACAACTTATACATTCTCTAATTAATTACGTAGAAACAAAGAAGAAGAAAACGGAGAAGAATAGCACATGATACAATTAAGTCAATGCTTAGTCTGCCATATAGACCTGGCTCGAACAACCTCTGCCCGATCCTCTTCCATGCGAATCAGATGTGTGCATTCCGTATCTGCACTAACTCCATCATTCTCACTACCTGCTGCTGTTGCTATTTCTCTCATACTTGTCATAGATTGCAGCACATTTGACAACCGACATTCCCGTCGATACTCTAATGTTAAGCTCATTAGGTTGTATTCTTCTAATACATTTATGGGCACACTCTGCCGACAAAAATTGTTGTAGTTTCATTCAGTAACAGAGCACTATCATTTTACACCATCATTTTACTTATCTGTACAGGTAATCATTAAATAAACTGAGTAACCTGCTACAATCAGTAGCAAAGTCAGAAATTCCCCGGAGGGTGTTCAAACTTGAAAGATGGAAAAAAAGTCTCCGACAAAAGGTATTCAATATACGTTATGTACCTCTAAAACTTAATATTTTACCTATATGGACGGTGTAATTTTCCGACAAAGGGCGATCAATCCACTACTCTTACTAGAGTGTAGCTTCGCCCCTGGCTACAACATGAAATATATTTCTAGTGCAAAAGAAATGGACAGTGTATATAAGGTATATCCTATAGAATATTTTTAAAAACTGTAACAGCCTAGTGAAAGGATTTTACCTCCAAAATCCATCCAATATATTTGACATTGTTCACATGTTGATTTGCATCCATGTCGCTCCATCGCGGCTAAAATCAAAATCAGACATGACTGGTTAAGGTTATACACGCTAGCTAGCTATATCGAACATCTTTTTCTTTGAGGAAAATATGATACTATTAATTTCTTACAGCTAGGCCAGAACTGATAATTTGGGCGGTTTCGTCGTTGAGTTTCTCAATCTTTTCAGAATCAGTTTGTTCAGTAGGAATTGCGTATCTGTTGGTATAGAAAGGTTGAACTTCTGCTTTGACCTGCTCAGGTATTTTTGATAACCTTCTTGTTTCTCTGTTCATTATTACCCATGTGCTGCAAAATACCACATATATAGTGCATCTTTTTTAATACTCATCATTTTTAAAAGAAAATAAAAACAGCCCGGTGCACGAAACATTCGCGTTCACGTAAGCCCGAAAAGGGCTGCAACCTAAGAGGCGTGAAGTAGACAGCCTATCTTGACACAAGTATCTATAGCTGATTTTTGACAAGTATTTATATACCTTGTTGCTTTTGTGATGATGCTGCGAGTGTTGGAGTCACGAATGATCCAGTCTCTCCTCATTCCATTTTTACCTGCTGCATCTACCCATGTATCTATTTCTACCACATCTCCCCTGTAATTTTTTTGAAAAGCCTCAGTTATCAACTCCGTAGTTTTGATTTGAAATTGTAAAATCTTTTACTTTAACCATGAAAAGTTTGTCATCTCACCATGTTTTTGACTTATGTTAGCTAATTATTCATTAGACAAAAGGTGAAAAATTGTTGCCTTTATCTTACAATAAAAATATGAAGAATGGAAAGATTGAAAAAAGAGTAATACCAGGAGCTATATTGTTCAACTTGGATCTGTATGCGAGTGACCACCCAAATGAGTTTCCTAAGACTCATTTCTCGGGTAGCCCCAAATCCATTACCCCCAACCCCTGAGCTTGCCACATGATTTAGAGCTGTCTCCTGCAATATTTTTTGACATTTTTAACATGAATTCTTCCATGAGTATTTAACCAAAACAAATTCAAAAGAAGCACCATTAGGCCAAAGGTGTGTTTAAGTTTAATAAAACGAGTGAAAACCATAACATATTTAGGGTCAGTGGCTAATCCAAAATTTATACTAAGGGATTCAAAAAGACGCTACAATGTTACAACTAGGATTTGACTCGTGATAAAAAACAATCTTTGAACCCGTTTTGTCATTAAACTCTAACTTTTCCGTATATCAAGGGGATTCAACAATTTACATATAAAAAAAGAATTCGTTTTTTCTCCATTTACACGGGGCAATTTGAGATTCACTCGGACATCCTTATTCCTATCTAGCTCCGCTCTTGATTGGGGTTCAAATTCCACTATAGAAATACTAATTGGAGTTTTCTCCCCATCAGCCTAAACCTGTGTGAAGTGACTTGCCTTATTTTGTTTTAGTGGGGAGGTAACATGCGCCTAATGAAACAATAGCCAAAGGTCGCGCAAGCTGCCTCGACGCCACAATGAAAAAGAATTCAATAAATAAATAAATTTAAAAAGAAGATAGGACCAACCTGAAGGAGATTCATGATAGTTTCCATGGTAGCAGTCTTATCAGGTCCAATTTCATACGACCTAATCACAAAGGATTGTCTATACACAAACCTATCATCCAAGAAATTCCCTAGAAGATAATATGAATTATTTGATGATCCTTCTGTCTTCTCAATATTGACTACATTATTATTATTATCATTGCTCCTTTGCCCTAAATATGGATATTCCTCCACATGCACCCCATTTATTTTCTTCCCATTTATTAAGTGTTGATTCCTTGAACTGCTCTTGCTCGCGTTAATCACCTTCAAATTCTTTCTCTCTTTACCTTTGCCAGGATTCAAAGATCCAAATTTCAAATTCTGTATACAAGCCAACCCTTCATTCTCATGCTCAGTTTTTGACAAATTATTCGAATAATGCAAGCTACTAATATCTTTGATCATCAATGCCATTTTACGTTATTCTTCCTTCTAAATTTAGTCCTACGACAATATCATTCGTCTTCAAATAGAAACAATAAATAAAACACATAAATTAATGTTGGGTAGGTAACCTAGGTAAAACAACTTTGCTGGAAAGTATTTTATACATGAATGTGAAAAGGAAAAGGAAACGATGAGTTGTTTAATTAATTATTAATTATGGCTTGTTAATTATTATATGGAATTAAAGAGAGGAAAAGAAGGAAGGGGAAAGGATTTTGCAGCTCAACCACCTGTTTTGAGTAGACAAGAAAAAATGTAGAGTTTATACTTCTCCATCACACGCAAAATTAATCGGTCTTCCTTTTGTTGTTTGCTTTAATTGTGCTTACCCTTTGGATTTTCAAGTACAAGGGTAATGGTTACATAATGAGTTGTTGATATATTCAAATAGCTTTATTTGACGGAAATAAAAAATGCTCACATCTCATGTACTACTTTGACATGTATTTTTTCTCTTTTATAGTTTATTCATAGTTAGTGGTATCTTTTTTTTATATTAATTATCAAGTAATCATTGTACAGCTCAAAAAAATAAAAAAAAACGATCACTAAAACTGGGCAAGAGGAGCAAGTTATCAGACAAATTGTATGTGGGCTCGATTGGCTAATAAACTGGAAAGCTTAAGTTTTAGTAAGGATTTTTTATATTCCTATACCATATAGGAAACTTTATTAAGATTTGATATAATTATATTTAGTATACCTAATTATCAATTTTATATGTTTTAATTGTACATTTAAATGTACCCTATATTCCTCCAAATCCCACACTTCCCATGTTTCTCTCTCACAAACCCATATCCTCACCCACGTATCACCCCAAACCCACGTTTCTTTACCACTTTTTACTCTGGTAAAACCTCAGAAACATCCATAAACCCTCCATTAACGTTCAATTTCAAATTTTTCATTCTACAACCAGTCAAAATTGAACTCAATTCTTCAAACTTAATACTCCCATTTATCTTCAGCTTCAGATTTTGCCAATGAAGAAGAACAAACCTTCGAAGCACAACCCTAAAAAAGCTAGAGAAGGTGATTCGATTTGGGTGTGTTATCACCTCAGTCACCTAAAAAGCAAGGGAACGCATGCAAGTGTAGAGAAAAAGCATAGTATATCTCCGCGTCAAATCAGGGTTGAAGCCAGAACTAAGCAAAAGCACGATTTCGATGCTGAAGAATCTTGGATGCCAGTCAAACAAGCGAAAAGGAAAGGAAAAGAGATACTGTGCGATGATGATTTTGTTGAAGACGTGCCTATCATTAAACCTGGGAAGAAAGCGAAGGTGTCTCACAGTTCAAAAAGTCCCAAAAAGAAGAAAAATTCAAAAAAAATCCCCTAAAAATGTTCGAAAACAGTCATTGGAGAAGGTAAGAATTTAGTAATTTCTTCACTAATTATCTAGTTTGTTTTAGGTGGTAAAAATCTGCATAATCTATGGTTTTTGATATTTGTAGATTAGTTGTCTTCATTTTGAAGTTTAATTGTAGATGTATTGATCTATTTAAAATTGTAGATATTTTGTAGATTTTTTGTAGTTAATTTGTATATAAATTGTAAATGTATATATGTTTTTGAAGCACTGTATTAATGTGAGCTTATTTCGTCTTCATTTTGAAGATTTATTGTAGCTTTATTATATATTTACAATTGTAGATAATCTGTATTTTATTTGTAGTTATTTTATAGATAAATTGCAAATGTATCTATTTTTTTAATCACTGTATTAATGTGATATTTTGTATATTTTGTGCAGAATGACCATTTTTTTGCACCCCATAATGTTGATTATGGGGTTCTTAGATTCCAGATATTATGTGACCCTAGCATTCCTAGCCAAACTAAAGAGCTTCTCTCTCCAAATGGTTTGAAGTTATTCAAAAAGACATGCTTTGATTATTTACTGTCATTTCCCAGTCTATGCATGCAAAATCAAGTTATTCATCTTCTTATGAAGTATGAATTGAGTTCATTCAATGCTTCCTATTTTTCAGTTGAGTTAAAGAGTGAGAGGCTAAATTTTGGATTGAGAGAGTTTGCATTAATAACTGGTCTTAGATGTTATACCCAAGTGACAGACTTTGGTTACACTACGAATTATGTCAGTAAGATAATGAGCAGCTACTTTCCAAACAAGGTAAAGGTGGAGAAGACATACTTGAAACAAATTGTAACCAACAGAAGTTGGGTAAATGATGAGGATGCAGTGAAGTTATGTATTCTTTATCTCTTAGAATTCTTCATTTGTCCTTCAGAGAAAGACCACGTTGGGTTTGTAGATTATTTTAGGTTTTATTTGGTGGAATCCGGTCAGTACGAGACATACCCATGGGGTATTCAGTCTTACAGACAGTTGATGGAATCAGTTAGGCACATGCTAAATTCTTTCGTTCATTCTTATCTCATTAGAGGATTCCCACTAGCCATGCAAGTATGGTTGTATGAGTGTTGTCTACCGTCAACACTGATATAGCTACAAGGATTGGTAATTCAATCCCTCGCATGCTTAACTGGTCAACTAGTAAGGGTCAGATTTGGTTAGCTGCAATTGAAGAAAGAATGAACAAGCCTGAATGGATCAATGTAAATAATTTTTATTTATGATTATATAGTTTACCTACAAAATATCAACAATTCTTCTACATATTCTGCCTTAATCGAGCTAATTTATTTTTTTCTTATTCAGTTCACCAACATAAATGAATCTCCTGAAGAGATTGCAGTGATGTCTTTGCCTGACAAAGTTGACTACATAGTTCAAGAGGTTAAACATAGTTCTGAGGATCCCAATGTTGATGCTCCTCCATTGGAACCCAAAGAATCAAGTGGAGAAGAGGACAATGAGTCTATTCTTATAAAGATTAGAAAATTAGAAAAAGGCATTGAGAAGGTAATATGTATACAACATTTAAATCTATACATAATAGTGCATATGTTCTTTAATGTATGTTAAGACAAATTATGAAGTTAACAATGTATTTTTTTAACATGTAGGCCGATGAAAAGCTTGCAGATTTTAGAAAGATGTCTTTGAAGAACTTGGTAGCCTTCGAGTGCTAATAAATGAGTCAGTCAAGACTGTTTTGCATGTGATAAACAGTCAAAACGACCAAGCTGATGCAAAGGTAAGATTTGAATTTTATTCATATAACAAAACAATTTATGTCACCTCTAAAATATATGTATAAACTAATATAAAACTTTCAGTTTGCTGGTAGTTCAACAAAAAATACTGACCAACCAAAAGACATGAACAATCAGCAATTTCAGTTCACTAATGTAGAACCAGTGCAGGCCAGCACCAGCAAAACAGGTATCTACAAAATAACTACACTTTATCTACAATAATTTCACAGAATATCTTCAACATATCTATAATTTATCTACAAAATATCTACAATATATTTACACTATATATACATAATATATACAATTAAATACAGCATTTTGGCATAGATCTACAGATTAATATAGATCTTATAACACACCTACATATCTCCTTAATCTGTCAAGCCACTATTATCCAGTATGATTTAACATTTTTAATAAAAAAGCAGAACATGTTGAAGGTGCAATTGGTGAAGAAAATCTTCCAGCACGTGTTGATTTATATACACATTTTGAAGGTGCAGTTGATGAAGAGAATGCTATGTATGAATTTGTATTCAGAGATATTTTCTTTATGTTTGAATATTTTAACCATTCTATTAAGTTAGATATACATGGTGTTACAGAGAGGGAAGATATGCATGCACAATCTCCAATTCACGGAGTGACAGTAGCAGCTCAAACAGAACAGGTGAATGAGGAANCCCCACTTTCCTAATTGATTTCATGAGTTTAGGCCTAGTTTTCTAGTGATTAATGATGTTAATTGGAAGAAAATGGAATTAGAATTGATTACCTAGGAGGGTGTGGTGATGAAGCTCGTCAAAAATGGCTAAGGAGCTGTGGGGAAGAAGGAAGGAGTGAAAACTTGGGAAAGCCCCGTAATGTCTACTGTTTTGGGTTTAAGAGGAAAATATCACTGGGCGAATCTCGCACCTGCGGATAAATGATCGCACCTGCGGTACCGCAGGTGCGGAAAAATGCTCGCACCTGCGGGAAATCTCGGGCCTGCTATGGGCTGGACCGCGCCTACGGTCTCGCGCCTGCGGGCTGAGTCTCGCGCCTGCGGACTCTGGGCAAAAGGGCTGGGGATCGCACCTGCGAGGCTGGGACCGCAGGGGCGGTCCCGCACCTGCGGCTGGGCAACCGCACCTGCGGTCACACCAGCTGTTGTGCACCAGCAGTGGCTTTTGCTGGTTTTTGGCCTCGCGCGGGGTCCGGGAGGCACCTGGGCCCACCCGAGCCCCCGTCCAAATATACCAACAAGTCCTAAATCACTAAGCGGACTCGCTCGAACTTTCGGAACACGAAAAACAACAGCGGAACTCGAAATCAAACCCCAAAACTTATTTAATCAAATCTTAAGAACTTAAAATTCTAGAATTCATTTCAAATCATCGAACCGGCCTAACCTGCTCGGAATGACTTCAAACTTTGCAGATAAGTTATAAATGACACCACGGAACTATTCCCGGTCTCGGAATCTCACTCGGACCTCGGGAACATCACATCACTTTCCAAGCCACATTTCAAATTCTTTAAAACCTCAAAACCTCATTTTGATCCGAAACCACTCAATTCACGCCCGTTTTACGCCAAATTTTACAAATAAGACAAATAATATATAATAAATCTGTTCCGGGCTCTGGAACCATAATACGGGCCTGGTAACACGGTTTTCACATAATTATTCACTTTCATATTCCTTTATTATTTTCAGAAAATAATTTCTTTTAAAAATTCATTTCTCGGGCTTGGGACCTCGGAATTCGATTCCGAGCATATGCCCAAGTCCCATATTTTCCTACGGACCCTCCGGGACCGTCGAATCACGGGTCCAGGTCCGTTTACCAGAAATGTTGACCAAAGTCAACTATATTCATTTATTAATTATCAAAACTCATATTCATCAAATTTTCACATAATAGCTTCCCGGCTACACGCCGGGGCTGCGCACGCATATCGAGGTGAGACTAACGGAGGCTCTCGGAGCCTCGGAACACAGATATAGCTTAAATTACATAAGATGACCTTTTGGGTCATCACAGTATATACAAATAAATCTACAATCTGGGAACACTAAATGTTAATATTTTATTTTTATGCATTGTAAACCGTACCTGATCTACATTTTTTTAGCATATAGCTTCATCTGTTGTAATTTTTTTGTAGTTGAATCTGTATATAATTTGTAGAAAATATTTAACAATGTCTTTATTTTTTCAATTTCAGTTAATTTAATATCTTGTTGTATTTAATTTGTATTCCTAATATTACACTCCGTCAATGTAGCTGAGCAAAAATTCCCCTCCAGGGGGTGTCTTTTTCGTCATTGCATCGACATCTTTTGTTTTGGATCAATAAGGAAATATTTAATATCTTTTTGTAGTTGTATTGTAGATAAAATTGTAGAGAAATATTAACTACTATGTAAAGGATTCTAGAGATAGTCAAAAATGTGTTAGATTATATATATAGAAACCATTCATAAACAAATCACTCTATGAAAGTATTATCTCAATATAAATAAAAATTAACAAAAAAATAAAATAAAAATCAAACTAACTACATTATGATCTTAAAAAACTTCAACAATTACACATAAAATTCTGTTATCTTGAACATACTAATAATTCTTTTGAAATATTCTGTTAACCACGTAAAATTTTATTTCTTTTTTGGTGCATTCTTGCAAGATCCTTTGTTATGCCCTTCACCTCCACAGTTGCCACATGACACCTTGTGCTTCTTTGAATTTATTTCATCATATGTTTTGTATCTTTCTTCTTGAGGTCTTTCTGGCTGCCTTTTCCCTCCTGTAGATGGATTTACTACTTCATCAGATATATCTTGTGGCACATTCCATTGTCTTTCATCAGGTAGGGGATGTACTGGTATTTCATAAGTACGCAATAGGCTCTCCCTTCTGTAAAACGGCGAGCAATAGTTTTCATAAGACTCATTCATGTGCCTTAAAGCAGCCAAAACATGCGCACAAGGAAGTTCATCAAGTTGGAATTGGCCACAACTACATCTCTTATTTTCAAGACACACAATGTACCGCTTCACACCATCTATCACAGTATGGATATGATCTGTTGAAGCCCTCACCTACAATTACATTACAAACAGAAAACAAAATATTTACAATCAGAATATAAATTATCTACAAAATATCTACAATCTGGGAACATTGAATGTTAATATATTATTTTTATGCACCATATAAACAGATCTTACCCTAAGCTTCTGCGATAATGTTCTGTTGTTCTCCAATTCTTTGTTGAATTTTGACCCAAGGTATGTGAAAGTACCCCTTGCTTTCAACAACTTCTCATTAGTCCAATGTTCAAGAAGAGTCCTTATATACTCTAATAGTTCTACTATCGGCAACTCTCTTGCATCTTTTGTTACATCATTCAACGACTCTGCAATGTTTGATGTCATAGTCCAAGTTCTGTTCACCGTTGCATGTACTCTTGACCATTTATGATAGCCAATATCATATAAGTATGATTTAACACGCGGGTCTATCTCTTCAATCTTCGACATCCTTTCATTAAATTCATCAAGAGTGTATGATCGTGCTGTGGCAAAGTACAATTCGCTCAACGTTAGATGACCCTTCTTGAACTTTGCCCTTATGTTTGTCCAAATATGCCACATGCAAGAGTAATGTGGCATGCCGGGATAGACAATGGATGTTTCCTTCATGATACTCTCATTACGATCTGAAACAACACACATATTTGGTCTTTCACCATATGCATGTTTGAATTGCTCAAAAAATCACTTCCACGATGTGTCATTTTCTGAATCAACAGCAGCATATGCCAATGGTAATATTGTACCTATATTATGTGCCAAAAAATAATTAACTGGCAGCTTTGAAAACACATATAAAGACAAATACATACAAACTACAATATATCTACAAATTAGAAAACATAATATAAACAGTCTACAAAATATCTATAATTTTACCTGCTGCATCCATTGTACTAGATGTCAGCATTATTCCCCTGTATGCTGACTTTAAGAAAGTCTCATCAACTACTACTATTGGCCTATAATGTTCCCAACCACTTATTGACGTACAAATAGCAACAAATGCATATAAGAAGCATTCATCTGTTGTCTTCTTCAATTTAACTACAGATCTCGGATAAGTCTTCTCAAGAATATAAAAATAACTTGGTAATTTGCTGTAGGAGTCAGCAGGATGACCTCTCAAAAACTGTAAAGCCTTTTCCTTTGCTCTCTAGGCTTGCATGTAGGATATGTTCACGCCGTGTTCAGACAACATGTCAGTTTGTATGTCCTTTGGTGTGGAAACTGTCTTGGGATCAGAATATTTTGGAACAACCATGATACCAATTACCATGGCAGTAGGTTTGCGTTGTATGGATGTATTGTCCATTAAAGAGCACGTGTGCTGGCTGTTGAAATTTCTGACCTTGAACATTGTAGAATCATTAATGCTAGTTGCCTTGAAGTGCCATGTACAATTTTCACCAACACATACAAGCCAATAGCTACAAAATAAATATATTTTAAACACTGTTTATCAATGTAAATGTAAAAAAGGGGTTGTCTTAGCATAAAGCAACACATTATACAATTTATATACAACATGCCTACAATTCATCTACAATATTGTTAAACACATATCACAAGGAAAAACTAAAGAAGTAAAAAATTACAAATAAACTACAAAAATAAAAATATAATGATCTTTGACCATTCATATGTTGCAATTGTTTGCTTGTCTTGGTATACTTGTCCTTCTTCAATAACACTTGGTGTACTTTATGTTATTATTATACTTTCATAAATCTCTATAACGGGAGATGTTGGCATATCAAGTAACTTTAGTGTTCCAGACGAACATGCATGAAAATAAAGATAAATACTGTCATAAACATTTTGTAGAACTTTTGTAGATAATTTGTAGTTGAATTGAAATTATGTATTCCATATTATTTTTCAAATAGTATGAAGTTTAATTGTAGAATAAATGTAGCAATTTTGTAGATAATATTAAAATCAATATATATATATACACACACACACACACTGATATGTAGTTTATTTGTAGATAATTGTAGATGATTTGTAGATATTAATATACAACCAGAATTTGATAGAATTTGTAACAGAACAAACCTGCAACTGTGTTCTCGTTGGTGATACTCAATTCCATATTGAAATCGCGAACAATTATACACAACGGATATGATCCTAAGTTTTTGTTTTCCTTTTTTGTCTCCATATATACACGAACAGCCATATCGTTCCTAATTTCCATTGGAGGACAATGCTCGTTGATAATGTATTTGATTTCTATAATTTTTTCCGGAAGTATCAATCATTAATTGCTCTGCTATTGTAGAAATCAATATAATATAACTCGCATCCTCATCGACTACAATGCCATCGATATGAAATTCTCTAAATCTCCCATAGCTATCCCAATTCCCATTCAATTGTAGCATAATTGGGATTTTGGACATGACTGCGTTTGTTGCAGAAGAACTGTAGAAGATTTAGTCGTTTTTTTATTTGTAGAATAAGAAAAAATGTCGAAACACAGTGTTTCTCCAGAACAGAGTCGCTAAAATTTGATTCGAAACTGATGATAATTATTAATGCGTGATTTCCGTTTCAAAATAGCTGGAAGAATATTTACTTCCCCAATTTTAGCAGGCCTAAATAAGGAAGCCTACAGCTACAATGATTCCTTATTTGATGAATTGTCTATTTATTGTAGAAAAACTATTAGCATGCCGGATAATTCTCAAACTATGAGCATATTCAGTAATATAGTTTCCTATATGGCATAGGAACGAAAATTTTCCTTTTAGTAAATGCTTTATGATGTTGTTGTTTAGGGGTTAGTGATACTTAGAGCCCGTTTGGATGAGCTTGTTATAAGACTTTTAAGCCAAAAGCCATAAGGAATTCTAACTTTTGTCTTTTGGCTTATTTTTGTCATTTTAATTTAAAAATAAATGCTTAAAAGAATTTTTTTAATTTATCAAACACTACAAAATGACTTAAAAGTTATTTCGCTTAAAACCCCTTAAAATAAGTCAATTCAAACGGACTCTTAATTACGTTTTATTTAAATGAAACTATTTAGAGTTTAGGGTTTAAACGAATTTATCTTTGAACTTTACGAATGAGTCCTTGAACTTTATGAGAGTTCTAAATTTTCCTCCTATGCTAATGCCGTTAACCTAGAAAGGCAAAATTGATTTGGGTAACGGTGAGGATAAAAACGAGATAGTACTACTTTTCTAACATAAGGTGAAACTGCTCCATTTCGCATAGTTCCGAGACAAAATAATGTCATTCTTTTCATAATAAATTAAAGAGAAATAAAATCACATAAATGCCACGTAAAATGATGTTTCTCCTTTTAAAATGAATGAAATACTATCTGGATGAGATCATGAGACCAAGCAGGGAAAGGAAGAAATCCATTTGGCTTTTTTCAAAGAAAACACTCCATTTCCAAAGTTACGAAAATAATTAATTTTCTTAACCCAAATAGTATACCCTCCAGATCAAAATAAGTATTCCCTTCGTTCTAATTTATGTGAACTTGTTTGACTGGGCACGAAATTTAAGAAAAAATGAAGATTTTTAAAATTTGTGGTTCTAAACAAATAAAAAAGGAGCCAGAGTATAAAAGATGTATAAAATTTGGTTATAAAAGCTTATCATTAAGGGTAGAATTGTAAGTTTAAGCTAAATCATTTCCAAATTTAGCAAGCGGTCATCTTTTTGGAACGGACCAAAAAGAAAACATGTTCACATAAACTAGAACGAAAAGGAGTAATTTTTTGGCTTTTTTTGGTCCAAAATAAGTGATTTTTTCAGATTTTAAGAATGAATTAATTATTTTTTCCCCTACATTGCCTAGAGTAAATAGTGTTGGAGTATGAGTTAGGGTGTTTATGTGAGAAAGTAAAGGTTAATATGGTCAATTTCATTGTTAACTAATGTTAAAAGGTAAATTTCTTAATCTATGTGAAAACATATGTAATAACCCAATATTTTTTTATATACTTATTAATTATGAGATTGGAGAATTAATTGTTAGTTATAGCTATTTGGTCAAATACCAAATTGGTAAAGGGGATTTATTATACATACAAAATAGTCTGCTAGTAATTTATAAGTAGACCAAATTTTATAAGTATTATATATGATTGGAGACAAATTAATTAACTTAGTTAGGGGTTAACAAATTAAAAAAAATAAAAATAGCGGGCCTAGCCTCACAATTGTGAGCCTCAACATCAGCCTGGGGAAAATAAGTACTTATTAGGTTTTATTTATAAATAAATATATATCTATATCTATATCTATATTCTATATCTATATTTATATATCTATATATATTAAAGGAATAAAGTTGTCATATATAATTGGCATTATGGTTAAGCCAAGTGGCAAACTAATAAATGCCAATAATATATGATAACTTTATTCTATATTTAAGTTAGTTAGTTATATATATAAAATTAAATTTGAGTTAAGTGATAATTTTGAATTTGTAGATATTTTTTTAATTAAAATTAAAATAAAAGAGAAATTTATCTTTTATTATCATGTTATCATACTAAATTCCGTTAATGATCATATGCAATTATGTTAGGAACTTTTTTTTTATTTTTTTAATAAATATGACTTCGCCTCTGGAAAAATAAAGAAAAAACTACACCATATAACTATAAAACTCTTTTACATTTAAAATCTGATAATTATAGTTCCTTAAAATACTATAGTTGGATTAGAATAAAGCAAATTTCTTTTAAAATAAATGTAATATATATAGGTCTATGTTTATCCACATAACACAAAAGAATTTAAAAATTGAATAAAAGCTCACTTACATATATAATGAAGTAAACCTACATGCTGGAGAAAGAAACATCACAAAAATTCGTCAATATTCAAAAACAAAAACAAAAATTCTTTTTGAAGAATGTTTGTTTGAAGAGTCAATTTGTATAAATGGACATAAAACAAATAACAAAGCTCTGGTTGTACAATTGTTATCATCAATTTCAATTTAGCACATTCTAGGAATTGAAGGGTATAAACTGAAACCTTTTCATTAGATGCAGTCAAGATAATATTGCAAGGGTATATTTATTTTTTCGTTAAAGAATATTAGTTTTGAATCATTAGAATATGTGAAAGATTACTTTTTTCGAATTTAACAAGAGGGATATTGATTTCTAATCGATAGTTTCTATAGCGATTTCCAAATGTAGCAAAAGTATATTTAAAAAAAATTGGTATGACATGAAATATATATTTTTAAAATGTAAAAAAATTATTTAAATGGGATTATTTCTTAAAAATATAAGGTAATGTTTAAAATATAAAGATAAGATATTTTTGAATTTAGTAAAGAGTTTTTAAAGTTATTATAGTAGAAGGCATATACAACAACACTAACAACTACCCCAGTAAAGTCCCACAAAGTGGGGTCTGGTGAGGGTAATGCGTACGCAGGCCTTACCCCCACCCCGATAGGACAGAGATAAGGCATATAAAGATATCAAAATCTTATGAAATATTTACAAAAATATTCGGCCAGTTTTATTATCTACTTTTTATAGTTAATGTACATAGATGATATACCAATAACAACATATTATATATGAATTATATATAAATTACACATCCTTTAATTTTTTTAATTTAAGTGATTGGATGAACACCAATTTAGGTTGATTAGATAAAGCCAGAAGAAAAATATGAAAGAATTTCAACCAAAGACTAAAAATATAAATAATTTTCTTATGTAGACAATTTCTATTAAAACTTATCCTTTTATAACTAAATAAATCTGTTTTTTTGTAAAAAAATAAAGAAAGGCATAAAAATAAGATAAAAGAAAATATATATAGAAAAAAATGTATGAAAATGTATAAACCAAAAATAAGATATGATGATGAATTTCTTCTTATATTTCATCTTTTTTTAGTATAAAAAATTTGGAAGCTGATCTCATCTATTTCAAAAAAAAAAAATTCAACTCAAATACATAGATTATAAGATAAGGATATCTTAGAATAGTTTTTTTTTATATATACAATGTGTATCATTTTTAAAACATCACTACTACTAACAAAATGATATGATGTTCGAATATGAATTTAAATGCAATTTGAGTAGTTTGCGTTGAGGTTAAGCCAAGCATGGTGTCGAGAAAAAACTACTTGGAAATTCATTTATAACAAAAAACATGTATACATAGGGTATTCAAAATTCATAATTTGTGGCTAGCCATATCGATAAACTTAAAATGGAGTCATTGTCTATGTACTTGGAAACCCCCTATTTGCCAATAAAAATGTTGGCCTACTTCTACGTCGGATATATCGTATAACCCTTTTAGAGTATTGATGGAACATGATAAAACATTTATATTGCCTTGCCAATCATAGTGAAATAAAGTTTCACCGGTTAAAAATCATTCAAATTTTGGATAACTGATCAAAGTGAATTTTAAATTAAGAATAATATCTTCGCTTGCATCATTAGATAATCATTATTGAAATATATAAGAAGTTTTAAAAATTTGAATTTCAAAACAGAAATATATTTTGAAAAATCACATTATACCAAGAGTTCAAGTCGCAGTAAAAGATTGCGTCACAAATAAAGAATCGTTCATATCGTGTCATCCTTTGTACTTTGCCATAAATACGAGTTATTATTTTGCTATATGGCTATTTTAGGTTCCAATGACACCAATGAGAATTGTGCAAAAATAAAATTTTCACTACGAGATTTGAGAAAATGTTCGTCTTTTTTCATGTGGTGTGTCTTTATTATATCTAACGATTATCTATATTATCTAGAAGGTTTAAATTTTAATGTTATGTACATATAATTCAAATAACTCAGATATTTAAATGGTTAATGTCAAATATTAAAATGGATTCATGCTGGAAAAAGAAAATTCACTCCCTGAAGAATTTTATAAATTTTTACATAGCTGACTAAAATGAGTTTTGAATTAAGGATAATATTTTCACGTACGTTATTATAAAAATAATTATCATTGAAAAAGAATGTTTTAGAAACTGAAAGTTAAAATAGAAATATTTTTGGAAGATATCAACACATCAAATAAGAATTCAAATAGTAGTAAAAGAGTCAAGTCGTATCCAAAGAGTCCTTCATAGTTTAAACTTTTGATTGTTTTGTGTTAAATATGAGTTATTATTTTGATTCCTGACTATTTTTAGGATCTATGACACCGGCGAGATTGGTACCAAAAAAGAAGATAGAATTATAACTAGGAGCTTTGAGAAAAAAATATTTTTTTTTCATGTAAAGTTTCTTAATTAATATCCAATAATAATCTATATTTATCAAGAATGTTTAAATTTTAAAATATTTATATATAATCCAAAAAACTAAAATATTTGACATGATTAATGTCCGCACATCCGTACGGGTGCTAATACTAGTACATCAATACAGCAAAAAAAGGATTTTTGTGATAGTGATCCGAAGATGATGTGGACACAGGCATAGAAGCCAATTGAGTTTATTCTTCTAACATTAAGTTTAGTATCATATTCTGGAGCAAAATAGAGATGCATTCAAGAAACAACAAAAAGGGATCACATTAATTATCAGGTACTACAAAATTTGGTATGCCTATTTAATTGAATTTTTGTCAACTAGTAATGTCACAATAAAAAAATCAATGATTATGGCATGATCAAGCAATTATATGAAAATTGAGAGCAAGAACTTTGAAGAATTTGAGGCTTTAGCCATCGTTTTGGCTATTCTAAGTTACTGTTATGAAGAAACAAAGAAAAAAAAAACCTTTTTTTATGCTAGATCACTTGTTACTACTTCTAATAAAGAGACATAGTTATGACTAATGATTGGAGTAACTATAGTTGAGATTATGTATATGTGTAGCAACTTGTAGCCTTATGGAAAAGATTAAAATCTAGACAAGGAAAATTTCTCCTTTAGAACTTCTGAGAACGTAATGTATTAAGAAAGTCATTGTTTAAACTTTCTATTAATCTTATAGAAAGATTCTGATTATAACCCTATGATTATTATTGGTGGAGTCAGGGAATTAACTCATAGACAATAATTTTTTTTATAGATATTTCGTGTAGATTGAGTAATTACGATATATTTTAATTAAAGTTTAAAATATTAAAATCGTTTTGATCCCAACTAGCGTAATTGATATTGTTAATTAATATTGTGCATAGATCGAGGCAGTTTGGTTTGTGTTCTAGACATTGCAAGATTGGCGAACGTCCCGTTAGCGAGGTAAGTGAGACTTTACGCTTTGATGTTTGCTTTTCCAAAACTCGATTTGAAAAAAATGTTTTGTCTGTCTGGTCCACGTGTTGGGACTAGCGTGCACTTGGCAGAATCGGTGGTCTTTGACCAGCCGCAAATATATATTATTTTGTAAAAAGCTGAAATTATTTAATAAGTAATTTGTGATGTGGTGTGGCGTAGCCTCGTGCTATGGCATTGGGGCGTTAGAAATTATTTCTTCGCTGCCGTTATAGAATTGGGGCATTGTGTCGTCGTTATAAAATTTGGGGCATTGTGTATGCCATCGTTATAAATTTGGGACATTATATATGCTGCCTTGGACTCGTTAGGGTGTTTGGTTAATTTCCTGCACTGCCGTTAATGACAAGTCCTTACCGTAGATTGTGTTGAGATATATATAGTATTATTTGGAACTTATAGAGTAGTTATATGGTGAAAAGATTTCTGTGCATATTATTTCTGTGTTCGTTGTGTGTTTGTACTTTCTAACACTTGTTCCAGAGGTATTCAGAGTGGCGGGTCGAGGATCTTACTGGGTTATATTTACGTATAACTCACTCCTTACCTGCATGTCCATGCAGATACTGTTGCTGAGGGCGAGGCTAGTGGCTAACGAGTTCGTTGAGTGGATCCTATTGCTGAGGTGAGCCGCCGCATTATTCACGCAGGCCATTATTTCAGCTCTATCTATCTTATGTCTATTATTTCTTTCGGGTTTTCACGTCCATCACTTAAATTTCTATTACTCTGTTAGATGCTCCACGGTCTTAATATGGAATTTGGGTTAGATATTTAGTATTTGAGTGTTCTTTAGATTTATAAATAAAAATAATTTTAGTCGAATAATTATTTCATATTTGGTAATATTTAATGCGTTTGGGCTAGTACGTGTTTCTCTTAATGCTTATATAACATGTTAAGAATACATGAATTGGTTCGCCTATTGGACAGTATTAGCTAGGTGCCAGTCACGTTTAGGAGGTAAATTTGGGACGTGACAACATAAAAAAAAAATCACTTATTTTGGGCCGGAAAAAGTATTGTACTTAAGTTTGAAGTTTGTTCAATCAGTAATNTAAAGAATATTTACTTTTTAACATAAGAAATATTCTAGATCTTCGAATTAAACTACTCAAATCTTTATATTAGCAAATAAAATTTTTTACATTAAGATCCAAGGTAATACATTGCAAAGATATGGCTAACATTTACTAATTTAAATTAATACTTGATAATATAAATAGTAATAATATTACTTTGTTTCTTGGTTGTCTCTGTTTTTTTAATATTAGAGGGTGTTTTGTAATCACTACAATCTTATATTTCAGATATATCTAATGAATATGTAAGAGCGAGTTGGAAAAATATGGACATGGTAAAAACTTTTTTAAAAACTTGTATTCAAGAAGTATCTTTTGTTCAAGTTAATATTTTCACTAATTGATATAATAAATATATAAATATATATATATATATATAGGTATTCAGATGTTGAAAAACAAACAGTCTTAATCATTCAGTGTTCAGATCTGCATACCACGTCTTAATATTCAGACGTGCATTCAGATTCAGACGTCTGAATCTTAAAAAAAACAAATGAGGAGCCCATCCTAACAGCACCAACAAAATTCTTTAAAATCTAGTGAAAATAGAGTACTTGTATAATTTAAAGGACTTCTTATGTAAAAGAGAGAAGAACGAAAAAAGAAAAAGAAAACCAACCCCCAAGCGCAATTACATATCGTCAAACGTAAATTCGCCCAAATCTTTACCCGTTAGCAGTGCAGCTAGTTTGAAGCAGCAACCCTCTTATCCTCAATTCACTGAAAGGAAGCAAATTCTCAAGTAAATTTTCGGTTCCCCATTCCATTTTTGGACTCTTATTTAAATATTTCAGTTGTCTAAATCCTAGTTAATTTTCAACTTCTTATGTTCAAGAATTTGGCTTTACAGACTATCGAAATGGATCCGGAATCTGCACGTACAGCACGTGATTCTCTAGAGCTGGTATTTCATATGTCAAATATTCTGGATACAGGCCTCGATCGTCACACTCTCTCTGTTCTGATTTCCCTCTGCGATTTGGGTTTTAACCCTGAGGCGTTGGCTGCTGTTATTAAGGAGCTTCGCCAAGAAAACCCCTCTTCTTCTTCTGAACAAAGGACGTTGGCTCCATCATTGCCTTAGCCAGGTTAATCTTTAAAATACCACTCAAATTACTGTTAGTGGAATTATCAGTTTTATTCATGGGAATCCCTTTTTTTTGGGTATTAAACACTAGGTGATGTATGATTTACAGGCTTATTTGGATATGCTCTTCTGTTGTATGTTAGCGGATAATTGTTGACTTTCTTTCTAGTGTAAAAGATTATTGTGGTTCAATCCAAAGATTGGGTATTTTCAATTAAAAAGCTGATGCCAAGTTCTTATGTTATTTCCCATGTAAACCAAGAATGACAAACTGAGACACTATATTATTCGGCCGTCGAACAATTCTTACCGTTTAAACATTGTAAACGGGCTGTTCTAGATTGGAATTGCTTTGCGAGATTTTTAGAATTAGAGTTGTTTAAACATGTATTGTCCACATGCTAGGTTGTGAGTTGCAATTGCTTTGCCCCTCTACCTCCATAAGGTAGGGGTAAGGTATGCGTAAATACTACCCTCCCCATACCTCACTTGTGGGATTTCACTGCGTTGCTGTTGTTATCGACTTGTTTCAACTACGGCTATGCTATGTTGTGCTGCCTTCTAAACCATGGTTTATCTCATTTTCTCTAGTGAAGAGACATGTCCCTTATTATTTGATGGGTTAGGAATCTATTTGATGGACGTTATAAAACTCGATGAGGATTACAGGTTCTTTGTTCCATATTCAGCCTCATATTCAACATTTGCAATTGGGGTGTACTCTCGAAAATGTTGACCTTCTCATCTTTGGTTGTGCGTTTATTTGTGCTTTTACCCTTGGAATGCTAAACATCTTGTTCTCGAACATGGATGTTTACCTCCTCCTCAACATGGTTGTGATAAGTTTAGTTTACGATTTAAAATAAATGGTATAACAGTTTTTGTCAGGGAAGAGCTATATTGAAGTAATGAACTGTGAACTGAAGCGACTCCTGGAAGTGGCATTGAGTCATAGTTCAAGTTAGTGGTGTCAAAATGGTTAAAAGAAAACAGTTATCCACCCATATTATCCATTAAAAAATGGGCTTAGAAAATAGATAACTAATGGGTTTAACTTCTACATTTGTAAAGGCTCAAATTGGGGGCTCCTCAAGTTTAGTTGACTAGGAATTCTAGAAGCCATGGATATCCATATTATCCGCCGGTTAACCCGTTTTTTTATCTGTATTAAATATGGCATCGGGTCGGACAATTTATCATTTTTTACATTATCCGTTTTAACACGCCCATATCCGAAGACCCGCCCGTTTGTCGCCCCTAGTTCAAGTATTGTGTCTCGTTTTGAAGACCACTGTAAAGTACTTTAAATTTCTCATATCTGGATCAGTTCCACTTCATCTTGCACTCTCTTGATTACCATGTAGACTTCGAACTAGCAAGTGACTGATGCATGATCTTGTGTATGCAAAGGCAGTCTTGCAGAGTCGGATATCACATACTATACAAAATGTAGTATCAAATTGGTGTCACTGAAAACATATGAATGATTTTGAGGTATGAACTTGTTTGTCTTCTCAATCGACGTTACCCAGCTTGATATGATTCTTTCTGACCAAACACTTCCTCCTTCTATTGTAACATTAGTTGCTCAACAGTCATCAGACATAGCTATCTATCTAAAAGCTACATAAATAGAATGAACTGATAGTATCTCTATAGTTTTAAAAGGAGAGGAAAAAGTCTCCACATTAAGCTAGATGGCAACCTCACCAAGAGAATATTGTCTGTACTGGTGTCTCTCCCCCTCGACACCGCGTTGCCTTCTTTTGTAATAGCTTTTATTAATGCAATCAAGCTTTTACTCAATTCTCACTACTGTTCTCTCAATTGCTCTTGACATTGGTTTTCCTTTACGACACTGACAATCTCGTCTAGCGTACGGAGGGGACCTCACTTTGGCGGACAACAACTGCACTGACATCAGTTGGCTAAGCCTTGCGTCCCTTCCAAGGAATCTCAGGAAGGTGCCGCGTAACAATTGGTATAATATATTATTAAAAGGAGAGGAAAAAGTCTTAACATTAAACCAAGTGGCAACCTCACAATAGGCCACTTGGCAATTTAGGACAAAGTTAGTTACATTAGGACTAGGTAATAATTAGTGTTTATTTGAATTAAATTTTTAAAAAATTAAATTATGCATTATGTGTTATCATTAATTAGTTACTCTTTTTGAGTTAACAAATTTGGAGTTTTAAAATTAGTTTGTTAACCGTGGTCTCTTGAATGAAATCTTGTAAAAATACAAAGCTATAGACTGTAGGACAAAATTTCAGCATGTTTTGGTATGAAGTTTTAGTAAATGAACTAAATAACTTCAGCATGCATTAGAAAAAGCTCATTAGAAAATTACATATTGCAAGACAAAAACTTAAGCATATTTAGTCTGAAGTTTTAGCAAATGAACTAAAAAACTTCAGCTTGTTTAGACTGAAGTTTCAGAGAAAACTCATGAAAAAACTACAGATTGCAGGACGAAACTTCAGCATGTTTTGGTGTGAATTTTTAGCAACGCAAATAAACTAAAAAACTTAAGCATGTTTAGTTTGAAGTTTTAGCAAACGAACTAAATAACTTAAGCATGTTTAGTCTGAAGTTTTAGCCCATGAACTAAATAACTTCAGCATACATTAACAAAAACTCATTAGGAAATTACATAATGCAAGACAAAAAGTTAAGCATATTTAGTCTGTAGTTTTAGCAAATGAATTAATAAGCTTAAACATGTTTAGTCTGAAGTTTTCGCAAATGAACTAAATAACTTCATCATGTTTAAATTGAAGTTTTAGCAAATGAACTAAATAACTTCAGCATGTTTAGACTGAAGTTTTGGGTAAAACTCATGACAAAACTGTAGACTGAAGGATAAATAATTTTCAGCATGCATTAGATTGAAGTTTTAGCTTCAATGTGAAACAACTTCATGTTATATTAGCATGAAGTTTTAGCTTCAACATGAAACAACTTCATGCTACATTAGCATGCAGTTTTAGCTTCAAGGTGAAACAACTCCATTCAAATGTGATTCTGAAGATGAATCTGGACAAATTTTTGATTTTTTGATAAAGCTGATGAGAGGAGAGAAAAATATCTTTTTTCATGAATGAGGTTGCAGATCACACAATTTGTCAGGGGTGTAATTGTCATATTGTTACGAATTTTTTGTCAGTTGGCTATCAAATTAGTAATTTTTAAAAATAGGGTACAGGTTAAAAGGTGACACAAATATATGGTAGCTCTCCTAGCCAACAACTTGCTAACCCTAAGCTTGCAAGCACCTTGGTCACATCTAAGTCCTATAGTTTTATAAAAGTAGTACGCCGCACTCCTAGTCGTGGTTGATTTAGAGGATCTTCTGCGGCGGAGCGAACTCTTCTATCGTGTGGCATTTTCAATTGAACTACATACATCCATACTTTTTAAAACGGGTAAAGCTAGTAGACATATAAAAACTGGTGCTATAACATAAAAATAAAAATAATAAGATGAAAAAGACTGCCAATTTAAATTAGGGAGTAGTTTCTTTCAAATAAAAAATCAATATTGGATATTTAGAGTTTGATTTTTGATAAAATCTTACTACAATGTTAAATTAGAAACAATTACAATTTATATTATTTTTGAATGAAAGGAATTTTTTTTGAATCTAATCATCATTAATTAACAATAATAACAATACTAATAATCTTCTATATCTATATCTATATCTATATATTATTAAAAGAAGAGGAAAAGACCTCCAATTAAGCCAAGTGACAACCTCACAATAGGCCACTGGACAATAAAGAAAAATATAAAACAAGAAAGTTATTCAATAACTATACAAGTCTCTTTAATTTAATAGAGATTTTATTCATTAAAATCATACAATATTATTGAGGTTATTAGAATAAAATTTATTATTTCAAGAGTAATAAAACATATATCTTCTATTATATTACAAAAAAAAAAAATTTAGTAGACAAAATATTAAATAAAGTAATATACTACTAATAAAACTTTCTACATATTGGATAATATAATAAATAAAAATACATAACAAAAAAGTTATTAGATGACTATATAAGTCACTTTAATGAAATTTTATTCATTAAAATTCAGATAATATTATTGACAACATCAGAATAAAATTTAAAACAAAAACTATTTCAAGATTAATAAAACATATATACCTTCTATTATATTTCAAAAAGAAAGTAGCAGACAAAAATATTAAACAAAGCAATATGCGAATAAAAATTTCTATTAACAATGCAATAATTCTAAATATTTGACAATATAATAAATTTCTAATATATAGAACAAAAAAATTATTCGATGCCTTCCCTTTAATTTAATAGAGATTTTATTCATTAATATTCAGATAATATTATTAAGAACAATAGAATAAATTTTGAAATAAAATATTATTTCAAGAGTAATAAAATATATATCTTCTATTATATTACGAAAAAAAGCGAGCAGACAAAACTATTAAACAAAATAATACACTAATAAAAATTTCTATTAATAACGGAATAATACTAAATATTGAATAATATAATTAAAAAAATAAAAAATAAAAAAGTTATTCAATGATATAAGTCAATTTAATTTAATAGAGGTTTTATTATTGGGTATATCGTATTGACAAATAAGATGACAATTAAAATTTATTAACAGCTTGTTCGGATAGTCGTTACCTATTGTATCGTAGCGTATTGTTACTTTAAATACAATGTTTGTTTTAGTTATTACTTAAATTTTATTGTATAATCGTTAAATCCGTCGTTATATAACGACGAAATGTGCCACTTAATGTAATGACCGATTTTGTGTGGTTTTGCGTCGTTCTCTTATCTTTTTTCTCTCATCTCACCCTTTGCTATTATTAAATTATTTTATTTTATCATTTACCCTACCTTTATATATAATAAATTTACCCCGTATCATAATTTTTCTTTATTGTATTGCAATTTTTTTTCCTTCATATTGCTGGTGCATGATATCATGAAACAACAACAAACGATACTATTTATCCAAATATTGTATTCATCAAACGATACAGTACAATGCAATACAATATAATACGATACATTATGAAACAATGTGTAACAACCATTCAAACAAGTTGTAAAGCAATACGATCTAATATGTTCAAATAAATTTACTCACAATTTAAATTAATTAATATTTTGAGTATTGACCGGGCATCGCACGGGTAACACTATAGTGCATTATAATATGTGAGCTTGCGTTTTGTAACTACATCTATGGGCGTGCAAGAGAAATGCACAGAACTGCCTCTGGTCTCTCTCTCACACACAATTCCAATCTGGATAATATCCCGTCTACATTGTTTAAACTGTATAAGAATTGCTCAATGGCCAAATAATTTAGTGTCTCAGTTTTGTCAATCTTGGTTTACCTGGGAAATAACACCTCACTGCAACATAAGAACTTTGCATCAGTTTATTAATTGAATCAGTTGGAAGATTATAAAATACCCAATTCCCCGTAATAAGTTTTGGTCTTAGAAATACAAGGTGTTGCTCTGGAGAAACGGTGAGGCAGGAGCTGGTATTATCACCCCTGATCATTATTGAGAGATTTGTTGCTTCATTATTGTTTTTCTGTGGTTCTTGTAAAAGAATGATTTTGTTGATCTAGGCCAATGGTATGCGTTTTGCCAACAATGGAAAACTAACGAACTAGGGAAAACAAAATAAAGGAACAGGAAAGAAATGAAAAACTGTAATAAAACATAAAAGAAGAAGAACAAGTAAGACCCCTCTATTTATCGGGGGAAAAAATGACTTAGCCACAAAGTAAAACTCTCTAAAAGATAGATATTCACTCTAATTACAATTCTATTGATAACACTCCCCCTTGAATGTCTATCCAATAAGTAATGTGCCTCGTTAAAACCTTAACTAAAATAAAACCCAATCGGAAAAAAATTCTAGAAAAGCAAAAAGAGTACACATGTTTAATAATACGACTTTTGGGTACCTCGTTACAAATCTTGCAAGGAAAACCCAGTGGGACAAAACCTTGTAAGGGAAAAAGAGTACAACACGTATTAAACTCCCCCTGATGAGAGCATCAATTCCCATCCTTGAGCCTTCGCATCCCAATCTTGTGCACTAGCTTCTTGAAGGTTGACGTCGGTAGAGATTTTGGGAACAAATCAGCCATATTATCACTTGAACGAATCTGTTGCACATTGATATCACCATTCTTTTGAAGATCATGTGTGAAAAATAACTTTGGTGAAATGTGTTTTGTCCTACCTCCTTTTATGAATCCTCCCTTCAATTGGGCTATGCATGTTGCATTATCTTCATACAAAATCGTGGGTAATTTGTCATATTTCAAACCACATTTGTCTAGAATAAGATGTATTATAGACCTCAATCACACACATTCTCGACTTGTTTCATGAATAGCAATTATCTCAGCATGATTAGATGAAGTAGCCACAGTTGATTGCTTAGTCGATCGCCAAGATATGGCACTGCCTCCACATGTAAACACATAACCTGTTTGAGATCGAGCCTTGTGTGGGTCAGATAAATACCCAGCATGAGCATAACCAACAAGATCGGGACTGCAATTATTGCCATAAAATAAGTCCATATCCGTAGTCCATTTTAGATACCGCAATATGTGTTTGAGTCCATTCTAATGTCTCCTTGTAGGAGCAGAGCTATATCTTGCTAAGACATTAACTGAAAAAGTTATGCCAGGCCTTGTAGTGTTAGCAAGATACAATAGTGCACCAATTGCACTAAGATATGGTACTTCAGGACTAAGTATATCTTCATTCTTTTCTTGAGGCCGGAATGGATCCTTATTCACATCAAGTGATCGAACAACCATCTGAGTACTTAATGGATGTGCTCCATCCATGTAAAACCATTTCAATACCTTTTTTCATGTAGGCAGATTGATGAACAAAAATTCAGTTTGCCATATGTTCAATTTGCAAACCGAGACATAATTTTGTCTTTCCGAGATCTTTCATCTCGAATTCTTTCTTTAAATAATCAATTGCCTTTTGGAGTTTTATAAGAGTTCCAATAAGGTTTATGTCATCAACATATGCGGCAAGTACAACAAATTCCGATGTTGTTTTCTTTATAAAAATACATGGACAAATTGCATCATTTATATAACCTTCCTTTATTAAATACTCACTAAGACGATTATACCACATACGTCCTGATTGCTTTAGACCATACAAAGATCTTTGCAATTTGATTGAAAATATTTCCCGAGACTTTGAATTATGTGCGTTAGGCATTTTAAATCCCTCTGGAATTTTCATGTATATCTCATTATCAAGTGAGCCATAAAGGTAGGCGGTAACCGCATCCATTAAATGCATGTCAAGCTTTTCATGGACAACAAAATTAATGAGATAACGGAACGTTATAGCAACCATAACGGGTGAATATGTCTCTTCATAATCGACACCAGACCTTTATGAAAATCCTTGTGCAACAAGACATGCCTTATATCTTTAGCTCATTTTTCTCATTCCTCTTGCGTAGAAAGACCCATTTATAGCCAACAGGATTAAGACCATTAGGTGTTTGGACTACAGGTCCAAAAACTTCACGTTTCGCAAGTGAATTCAACTCTGATTGGATTGCTTCTTGCCATTTTGGCCAATCACGTCTTTGTCGACATTTTCCAACAGATTGAGGTTCAAGATCCTCACTATCTTGCATAATGCTGGATGCAACATTATATGCAAAGACATAATCCACTACTATATCCACTTGATTCAAATTTGTCTCAATATCATTTGGATTTATTGATAGTTCCTTATTTTCTTGAGTCTCTGGCTTAGTGGTTTCCTCATGAATCTCAAAATTTATTAAATCGTGGATTTCTTCATGAAACTCTTTCGTAGTGTCATTTTGTCATTTGTTTTCCTTTTTCTAGGATTTCGATCCTTAGAACCCAATGGCCTGCCACGTTTTAGGCGTGCTTTTGACTCATTAGCTATGGCACTAGAAGATTGTCCAATAGGGACATCAATACGAATTGGAACATTCGTAGTGCCACGTTTGATTTGCTATTCTCTACAAATGGATAATCTTTTGTACCTCTTTTTCACAAATAAAGGCACGTGGATCAAGATGAGATAATGATGGATTTTTTCACAAAATTTCTCGCTTGGTTTCACCAATTTCTCCCCCTAATTTTGGAAAAAGTATCTCATCGAATCGACAGTCTGCAAATCAAGTAGTGAATAAATCTCCCGTTAATGTTTCAAGATAGCGAATAATGGAGGGCGATTAAAACCCAACATATATTCCTAACCTTCTTTGGGGACCCATTTTGGTGCGATATGATGGGGCTACAGGCACATATACTGCGCATCGAAAAATTCTTAAATGGTATATATTAGGTTCATGACCCAAAACTAATTGCAACGAGGAATATTTATGATAATTTGTCGGTCTGAGACGAACTAGCATTGCTGCATACGAAATGGCGTGACCCCAAACAGAAGTGGGCAACCTCGTTTTCATGAGTAACGATTTTGCTATCAATTGCAGACGTTTAATTAAAGACTCTGCAAGGCCATTTTGAGTGTGAACATTAGCTATATGATGTTCCACTTTTATCCCAATTGATAAGCAATAATGATTATATGCTTGGGATGAAAACTCAGTAGCAATATCAAGTCTAGTAGACTTAATTGGATTATCGGGAAATTGTGCCCGTAATCGGATTATTTGTGCCATTAATTTTGCAAATGCCAGGTTGCGAGATGACAATAGGCACACATGAGACCATCTTGAAGATGCATCTACTAAGACCATAAAATATCTAAACGATCCACTAGGTGTGTGAATAGGTCTACAAATGTCCCTTCTATACGTTCTAAAAACGCAGGGGACTCAATCCCAATCTTTGATGGTGATGGTCTTATAATTAACTTGCCTTGATAACAAGAAGTGCAAAAAAGTCATTATTTAAGAAAATCTTTAAATTCATTAATGGATGCCCATTTGAGTTTTCTATAATTCGTCTCCTCATAATTGATCCAGGATGTCCCAATCGATTATGCCAAAGTACAAAAGTATTGAAATCAGTAACCTTATGGTTTACGATAGAATGTGCTTCAATTGTACTAATTCTTGTCCAATATAGGCCACAAGATAAAGATGGGAATTTCTCAATTACCCTTCTCTGGCCAGAGACATTCTTGGTAATGATGAGATATTCAAAATTATTCTCATCTATCATTCTATTGTCTCAATATGATATCCATTTCGGCGGATATCTTTAAAACTCAACAAGTTCATCTTGGACTTGGAGGAGAACATTGCATTCTCTATGATAAGTATTGTTCCCTTAGACAAAATTATAGTATCTCTTCGAGAGCCTTCAATTAGATTACTACTACCAGAAATTGTAGTAACATGTGCCTTAAACATACTTAAATGAGTGAAATATTTCTTCTCTTTAGATATTGTATGTGTGGTATATGAATCAACTAAACAAATATTTTTACAATTGAACTTTAATCCGAGTTTGTTTTGTGAGGTATCCATGTTTGCTTAGTCTTCTCAAAGAGCTTCTTGAGATGGTAGAGTCTCGTGCTGGTAACGTGTAATAAAACGATAAAAGAAGAAGAACAATATTGCAGAAAAAGAGAGAAGAAATTCTTATTGAATTTTGGGATAATTTACAATGAGTTACACAAAGTAAAACTCTCTAAAAAATAGACAATCACTCTGATTACAATTCTATTCATAACAAAAACCTTAATTCGTGCATATTAAAGTAGTAGAAAGTGCAGAGCTTGCTGTGGAGAGTTCGTAGGAAGCTTGAGGTAAACAAATTTCTTGTACTTTTCATCCCAATGGACTCTTAATTGGTCTTTGTGAACACCAGCCCTGGGTTCAAATCATGATAGACAGAATCATGCATATCATAACGTATACGCAACTATGCTGAGACTAAATTTGGGAAACACAAAATTTGGTTCCTTAATGCATGAAAACTAAGTATATATTCTTCTTCTTTCAGTAGACCTTTGTTTGCTCCTAGTCTTGGATGGAATTTTTTTTGGGGAGGTGGTACTAGACTTGAAGCACAAGAACTGAAACAACAAATAGTGTGTACGCAAATCTTCATCTAGCTAGTGAAGGTACAAAGGTTATTTTCGATAGACCTTTAGCCCAGAAAACAACGAGAAGAAAAAGAAAAAGAAGAAGAAAAGAATTAATACCAAACAGTAAAAAAATAAAATACGATAACTGAAACGAACGAAACAATATGACGTAATCACTACTAGAATTTAGGTGTTTTCCGTCCGACGTTTCCGACCGAAATCGGTCGCAAATTAGCAATTTCCGACCAAATTGCGACCGATTTTAAATGGACGGGGAATGGCTGGTCGCAAACGAGCACCGACCGCGCAGTGGTCGGAAATTTCCGACCGAAGTCGGTCGCAAAAATCAATGCGTTGACTGATTAATAAATTTTAGTTTCCGACCGAAATCGGTCGGAAATTTAAAATAAATATAATTTTATTAAATTAAATAATTATTTGTAAATTATTAATTCATTTTTAGAAATATATATATAAATTCATAAATTGTTTTAAAAAATATATATATTCACTATTTCCGACCAAAATTCGGTCGCAAAACTTGAATTTTACTGGGAAATA
>ML245886.1:6531-20914 GCA_005239495.1 Nicotiana undulata | reverse complement strand
TGTATGGCTTTGGCTCAGGAATTTTCAGCTTCTGTGCCAAGGGAGCGGGGTTCACAACGCCCTCGATTTGATTTCCACCGCCTCGAAGCAAGCCTTGTAGAGCAGCATTGACAACGTTGAGCTGGCCTGTCAAGTTGTCGATAGTTTGCTGCATAGCAGTCATCCTGTCTGCGTCTTGTGCCCTATGGGCCAAATTCTCGGCGCGCTCCTATTGGAGGCCCTCGAATTTATCAAAAATTCCGGCTGCCTCAGTAGCTGTCGTTTGNAGTAGACTAAACTACGCTAGAGAAACATAATGAAAGTACATGGAATAAAGCTACTCTATATTTACAGGGAAAAGGACATAGTTTTCTACAAAGGTAGAAACAGGTCCGTTGGCAGCAACTTTGTCTCAGGCATCACGATCTGCGCGCGCGGCATTGTCTGCACACGCGGCGCTGTTGGCAGCTGCTTGCGGCTGGGCGCTAGCGAGGGAAATTGGTGGGGCGACAGAGGCACATGCGCGCTTGTCACTTGGTGCGTCCAAGACCACGGGGCCGTCTATGGTGCTAGGCATTGGGAGGCTTTCTAGGACGCCACGGGGCGCGTCCAAGGGGTCATGGGGCATGGCTGGAAAGCTGCCCATGACAGTACGTATGAGGCAAACACATGTTTTAGCCTAAGGGGGCATAGAGTATGACGTACTAATTTTTCAGGTGAGTTAATTGGGGGTTAGTTAGCTAATTAATTAAGCTTCTAATAATTTAGGATATTTTTAGCCGATTGAGATATGGTTCGATTAGGGTTTTTTCGCAAGGGATGGCAATGAAACTAGACAAGGCGAGTTAGTCGAAGCTAGAGAGGAAGTCGTGAACTAGATTTGATGAATTTAACTTTTAAATTTGTATCTACACATTCTAACTTTAAATTTATGAATTCACAATTTAACGATTATCTGTTAAATTTTAGTGATTTTTAATTTATATATTTATGTCCTAAACTCATCATGGGGTTGAGCCGTGGAAACAACCCCTTGCATAAATGCAGGGTAAGGCTGCACATAATATACTGTTGGGTGTGCGAACAAAGTCTCACGTTAGAAGCTAAAAAGATTGGGAGTCTACATGTAAGGTGTAAGGATTTCTTAATGGTGTGAGGCTTTTTTAGGGAAATCGTGCGGGCTTGGTCCAAAACGGACAAAATGACACCATGTTAAGGGTGTATTTTGGCTAGTTTATCCCAACAACTAATATCAGAGTCAGGTTCGGCAGGACGAGTATGAAGATGGAAAAGTGATGGTGTGATGACCCAAAGGGTCATCTTATGTTTTTGAATTCAATTCAGCATTTTTAGCCTTAAAATCTCATTTTACCCTCATCGGTTTGCGTGCGAAGTCCGAACGTGATTTTCGGAAAGCTTTTATGTTGAAAATTGAGGAAATAATAATTTTTGGCCTAAAAATTGATTTTAGTTAACTTTGGTCAACGTTTTGACTAAACGAACACGGACTCGTGTTTTGACGGTCCCGGTGGATTCGTAGTAAAATATGGGACCCAAACGTACGCACAGAATCGAATTCCGAGGTCTCTAGCTCGAGATATGAATTTTTGATATAAGTTGAAATACTGAAATTATAATGGTTTTAAAAAATTTGGTTAATGTTTGATCTTGTTGGTATCATGTCCGTATTTTTGTTTCGGAGTCCGGTACAAGTCCTTTATGATATTTATACCCTATCTGTGAAATTTGGTAAGAAACGGAACTGATTTGACGTGATTCGGATGTCTGGTTGAGAAAATAGGAATTTTAAAGTATTCTGGTGAAATTAGGTGTTACTTTGGCAATTTGATCGCACGAGCCAGATCTCGGATAGACTACAGAGTGAAATGAACTTAGAAAAAATTGCTGGTGTGCTTCAGGTCTGTAGATCTCGCATTTGCGAGGTCTGGCTCGCAAATGTGAGCCTCACATTTGTGAGCATGGGCTGGGGCGGGTAGTCTCGCATTTGCGGAAGTCCAATTGGCATTTGCGATAAATAGTTCGTATTTGCGAAGGCTGCAGAAATGTGAGGGGTTCGCATTTGCGAGCTTCGCAATGCGAAGCTCTGGTCGCAAATGCGACATCTGCAGCAAATAAGTCTTGACTTATACGGGATTTTTTTCATTTTTCAAAACTTCCAAACACAAGAAACTCTCTAGGCGATTTTTCAAAGACAATTTCTTCCCCAAACCATAGGTAAGTGATTTTAACTCGTTTCGTTCAATCTTTCACTTCATTTTACAAGTTTTCAACCTAAAATCTAGGAATTTCATGGTGGAAATTGGGGGTTTAGATGGAACTAGGGATTTTTGGAAAATTGGGAATTTGACCTCAATTTAGGGTCGAATTTCGAAACTAGTTACATATTCGGGATCGGGGGTGAATGGGTGAATGGGTTTTGGTTTGAACCTCGAGTTTTGACCAAGCGGGTTCGGCGTTAATTTTTGACTTTTTGGGGGAATATTTGGAAACTTATAATTATGTATTGAAATTGATTTCTTTAGTGATAATTCATGTTATTAAGTTAATTTTGACTAGATACGAGTGGTTCGGAGGTAGAACTAGAGGAAAAGTGGTAATTGAGTAGTGAGTAGCCTGTGGATCGAGGTAAGTGTTGTGTCTAACCTTGAATTGAGGGTTTAGGAACCTTTTCCTTATTTGTTATGTGATAAATCACGTGAGGGACGTATACGTGAGGTGACGAGTACCTATGCGCCGCCAATTTACCTGTTTTACTTGTTTTCTTTCGTTCTCCTTATATTATTTTCCTCCTTGCTTTACTTGTTACATGTTTACTTATAATTCCATGCTTAATTGTTACCTGTTAGATAATGTGCTCCCTTGTTGAAGATATTTGTTACCCCGTAGAACTATTGTTCCCCCTTTATTGTCTTAAGTTGTTCTTGTTGGCATTTTTCTGTGATGTCCTGATTTGGTCTCGCTGAGTAGTGTTAATTTTACAAAGTTTATTGATTATACGGCTTCTGATTTTCTTGTTCTAAATTTTAGATGTTAGTAAGGGCCTTGTGTGAATTTTATGAAACTTTTTTACACTATGTGTAATTTATTATGATATGATGGGATCGGGTTACACGCTGCAACGGGAGAAATAAGGGAGGATTGATGAGGAGGAATAAGGGTGAATATGATTATTCAGTGGGATCAGGTTGCACGCCGCAACAAGAGGAATAATGGTGGAGTGATACAGAGTAATAAGGGTGAACTATAATGTTGATATTGATATATGATGGGATCAGGTTGCGCGCCGCAACATATATATATATATATATATATATATATATATCTGTTATTATTATTGTTACGGAGGATTTTGTGTTGTCATGTGGGATCGGGATGCGTGCCACATCAATAATGTGTTTATGTATTTTTCTCTGACTGTGTAAGTTATTCGGTGGTTTTATATTTCGCCTAAGGTTTGGTTATAGCTGGATATTGATAAGACACGGGAGTTATGCATTTATTCCTACAATTTATCGCTTTTAATACCGTTCTACTTTTCTTCTTTATTATTATCGTCTGTAGCATATATTATGGGTGCCCCCTTCCTGTAGCCTCGTTAGACCTTCGTCGAGGTTAGGCTCGACACTTACCATTACATGGGGTCGGTTGTAGTGATACTGCACTCTGCACTTCCTATGCAGGTTTCGGAGCAGGTAGTGGCTGATTGAGAGATTGGCTCAGGTTCACAGCTCGGAGATCCAAGGTAGTCCTGCTAGCGTTTGCAGGCCCTGACGTCCCCTTTACATATCTTCTTTACTATTTTTTCTTTGTTTTCCAAAACAATTGTAATTTCTTTCCCTTTATGTATATATTTCGGTTCCGATAGTGAGAATTTCGGGTCGTGATAGTGTATGTATTTCTTTTCGTATAATACAAATACAAACAATTTCCCTTTTCTGTCAAGGATGGAATGAATTTGCTCTACCTTCTTTAGGTAGGGGTAATGTATGCGTACACTCTACCTTCCTCAACCCTTACTAGTGGGAGTACACTAATTTTATTATTATTGTTATTATTGTATGGAACGAATTTTGCTAGACATATATCGACTATCACTTGTAACTATTTGGAAATTGAAGTGCTCAAAATAGTACTACGTCTGTAATGACGTTTATTTATTTGTATTCAACACATACATGTTTGTAATGACTTTCATTAATTATTACCAATGAACCAAAGAAGATTTCAAAAAAAAAAAGACGAAGAAGTTCCCCCTCCAAAATGAAGTAATTGCAAAAAAAAAAACAATAAAATCTATTGGAGAAACTAAAAACAAATTCTCTCCTAGAAAAAAGATGAGCAATTAAAAGCAAATTTTCACCACTAGAGATATGGTGGGATTGATAGGATCCTTCCATCGTTAATTAACTCGAATTCGAACATTAAAAATGAAAAAAAAATCATAGGGAATGTTTCCGCTTTAATAGACCTTACGCGATGTGAATCCAGATGAATCGGTACTCAAAGTGAATACTGGACATCATACGTAAATCCGAAAAATAAATAAAGTTTTCAATTAAATTAATTAGTGTATAATACATAAATCTTTTTGGCCACTTTTGTAAAGTGAATAGACCAATCGAATATATATACCACTATTGTATGGTGGAATCTCTAAGAAAAGATTAATTTGTGAGATTCACAGCGCACGAAATGACATCTGTTTACTCAGGGGATAAGTTCTTGTTCAAGTTAAACAGTTCCATCTTTAGCTTTAGCTTTGATTCTAAGAAGATGAAAAGTTCTTAGCTTTTCATAGCTATTTCTTCAGATTCTTTCCTCACTACGCCGAGGCAAAAGATAAGATTCTACTTGAAGATGCACACACATAAGAAGAAGCTAACTTTGGGGCTTTAGCGGCCATTAATACTAGCTCGGTCACGTGGTTGGCACACAATGAATCTCGTAAGTGACCCATGAATCATGGTATAGTAGGCCGGGTGGAATACGAGGCAGAGATTGTGTAGAAATGGCGTGAGGTAGCCACTATTTAAGGTGATATTTATTTTTTATCCAGCAATTCTAATGTTGAGCAAAAATAACCACTACTCTATTAAAATTAATATGAAAAGATATTTTTACCCTTTCTTCCATTGCTTTTCTTCCCAAACCCTCGCTTCTTTGTCAAGTTCAATACCCACTAGTTTTTCATTTTCTTTCCAAGAGATATCCTAGTATCGATTTCGTTTTCTTTCCACGAGATATTTTTACTTTTTTTTTTCATTCTGCTTTGCTTCTATCATAAAGTCATTTTTATTGACATTTTAAAGAAAAAGGCAAATGTGCAAGGTCACAGCAGAATGTGTTAGACCATTTGAACGAGAATTAACCAATTTGAGTTTTCACTTTTTTTACTCTAATTACAGATATCTAAGTCTCTACGTGTTAACCAATGATCTTGGAATTATTGGCATGGAAACTAAGATTTCAAAAGTTAAGGACACTTGGTCCAGAACTTAGACTAACAAGCTCAAAAGTTAAGGACAATATGTCCTGAACTTACAGTTACAAGTTCAAATGTTAAGGACAATAGGTCCTGAAATTTGAGTTCCAAGTTCAAAAGTGAAGGATAATAGGTCCTTAACTTTGAATTCCAAGTTCAAAAGTTAAGGACGCTTGATCCTTAACTTTGAGTTACAAGTTAAAAATTTAAGGACACTTGGTCCTGAACTTCAAGTTTCAAGTTCAAAAGTTAAGGACACTTGGTCCTTAACTTTGAGTTCCAAGTTCAAAAGTTAAGGATAATAGGTCCTTAACTTTGAATTCCAAGTTCAAAAGCTAAAGACACTTGATCCTTAACTTTGAGTTACAAGTTAAAAAGTTAAGGACACTTGGTCCTGAACTTCAAGTTTCAAGTTCAAAAGTTAAGGACACTTGGTCCTTAACTTTGAGCTTCAAGTTCAAAAGTTAAGGATAATAGGTCCTTAACTTTGAATTCCAAGTTCAAAAGTTAAGGACACTTGATCCTTAACTTTGAGTTACAAGTTAAAAAGTTAAGGACACTTGGTCCTGAACTTAGACTAACAAGTTCAAAAGTTAAGGACAGGCAGTCCTTAACTTACAGTTACAAGATCAAAAGTTAAGGACAATATGTCCTTAACTTTGACTTACAAGTTCAAAAGTTAAGGACGCTTGGTCCTGAAGTTTGAGTTCCAAGTTCAAAAGTTAAGGACATGTAGTCCTAAAGTTCTGTACTTAGAGTTACAAGTTCAAAAGTTAAGGACATGTAGTCCTGAAGTCCTAAAGTTAAGTTCAAAAGTTAAGGACATGAGCAGAAGGGTATTATCGTCCGGGCAGTTAAAGTTTATTAAAGTAGTGGCTAAAGACTAAAGACATTTTAAACAATGGCTTAAAAATAAATACATATGTAATTAGTGGCTAACCGTGCACATCCCCCGAAGATTGTTGCGTGAGAACAAAGTTTTATATTAGTATTTGAAAAGATTAGAGAGTTATATATAAGGTGTAAAAATACTTTTAGTTGTGTGACGCCTTTTAAAAAGAAATGGACTAGAGCTATATATAAGGTGTAGAATACTCTTAGTAGTGTGAGACGTTTTGAAAAAAAAAAAGTATATATACAAACTTAGCTCAAGGCAAATAATATTGCACTACCATGTTAGGGTAAAAATTGCACGAGATATCCTATTTGGTCGCCCCAATTTAACCTATACCTGTTTTTTTTTTAAAAATTTAATTTGTACCCACTGTTTAAACAACTTTAGCTCCTCCTTCGTTTTCTGAATGTTGATGATTGAGATATTGTTATACTTTCTAGCCTAATGATTCATATATAAATCTGCTTGTCCCATTATATTCAGTTTAGACTTATTCACAATAATTTGACCTCTTAGATATTTTAGCTTCACAAGCACATTGGTTTTTTATTCTAATTTATCTGTAGTAACTTGTTTTTATGGCGAAAATATTTTTCATTCTTTAATCTTTGAAAGGAACAACATCAATCGCTGCTAATCATGATGTATTAAATTCATCGTTGTTTTAGAACTTTAGCTCTAAGAATGTTGAAGTTCAGCAAATATAAACAAAAACTTCAGCTCCTAGAATGCTGAAGTTCAGCAAATACAAAACAAACTTCAGCCCTGAAGTTCATTACAAACAAAACAAAGGTTCAGCTAAAACATGCTGAAGTTCAGCAAATACAGAATAAAGCTTTAGCTAAAACATGCTGAAATTTAGCAAATACAGAACAAAGCTTCAGCTAAGATGCTTAAGTTCAAAAATTACAAACAAAGCTTCAGCTACTAGAATGCTGAAGTTTAGCAATTACAAACAAAGCTTCAACTACTAGAATACTGAAGTTCAACAATTGCAAACAAAAACTTTAGCCAACACATGTTGTTTAATTGAACCGAAGTTTGCCATTTGCACTATGAGCTGAAGTTTGCGTGATTGCCTTTGCAAGTCAGGCCAAACTTCGTGCAAAAATATCTGAAAATTTGCTCCACTTCAGACCCGTATGCCTGAAGTTACACGAAAAGCGGGTGTGCTTGCAATTTTTTTTTTTGCAAAGCCGGTCTAAATTAAAACATGACCCAAAAAGTGGGTATAAATAAAAATACCCCATGTTAAGTGTATTTTGAGCCCAGTAGTTATATATCGAATTGCACATAGTATATGATTGTATGAAATAAAAATTTAAAAATACTAAGAAAGACTTGTTGAAAGATATTGATTCCTTGATTAATTATGCATGCAATAACCACCAAGACTTTGAAAAACACTTTCTCGTAGTTTATATTAGGATAGGACGATTCTAGTATCCTCACAATGAGACTATCAACTCTCAAACTTAATGTAATAAAAGTCTATCAGTCTTGGTGGATCTTTTAAAAATGCATTACCGGAGAATCTCCAATTTTTTTCACCGAAGACCTCTTCAAAGATCATATGACACCGAGTTAACTGCTAGTTGAGGTAATTAAGTATGTGATTTTGAACCCAATTGTCACGCTAGTGGTGACAAAATGGATAAAAGTAATAGTTATCCACTCGTATTATTCATTAAAAATGGTTGGATAATAAACATTTTAAAAATAGGTCTAATATGGGTTAAAACCATATTATCTAATTGAAAAATGGATAAATAATGTGTTTAACTTTTACATTTATAAAGTTTCAAATTGGGGGTTCATCACGTTAAGGAGACTAAGAATTCTTCCAAAAGTGATCATATTTGAAGTCATTCATATTATCCGCCGGCCAATCCATTTTTTATCCGTATTAAATATGGGTCGAGTCGGATAATTTATTCGTTTTTTCATTTACCTATTTTCGACCCGCTCATATCCGATGTGACCCGCCCGTTTGCCATCCCTAATCACAGCAAACATGAAGAATAAAATAGCTTGAGAACATGAAACCATAAATAAAAACATCTTATTAATCAATAAAAGGTTTCCATTATCAGCCATTTTGACAAAACATATGGCTATCATTTCCCCCACCTCCTATAAAGAAAAGGGGATTAGAAACCCAAAAAAAAAAAAGGAAAAAAAAAAACATAGTGCGTTACAGTTGACACAAGAAAAGTTTGTGTACAAGCTAAGAACCTGGCTAGATGTTTGTTTCATACAAGACTGCGTATAGTAAACCTAATTTTGGTTCGACTGATTTTTTTCCGAATTCCAGGCACAACGAATACTTAGTGCACTAGACTGTCTTTTTGTACGCCAGTAATTAGAACCAAATAGCTTTGGCATCAATGAGCATTTGTTTGAGTGATCCATCAATTTGTAAGGATATAATATCCTTAGATGATCCAACAAATTTTCCACCAATAAAAACTGCAGGAACACATGGATTACAACCTAAGCTTCTCAATGCCCACTCCATTTCTTTCCCTCTTGGATCTTGATCAAGTTCATGAATTGCTGGACTTGCTCCTATATCATAAAAGAGTGCTTTAATACTATGACACATAAAACATGAACTCTTGGTAAATATTACTGCTGCCTTCTTTGATGCCAAGTCTCCTATTCTATCCATCTCGATACAAATCGATACAACAACAACAATTACGCTTCAGTCCCAAACAAGTTGGCGTTAAGATAAAAATTGATGCGATAACGAGAATTATATAGATATATAGACTAGAGGAAAAATATAAGGAGCTGGAAAAAGGAAGAATTTCTCACTAAGGTGATACAAATGCTAGTGTTATAAGCTTTGTGATAATACAAGATCTTTGAAAGATGGTGGTGATATTTGATGTTTCATATCTTGCTTATTTATAGGGAACTTGATAGATATGGATTACATTGTTTATCCAGAAAAGGAAAAGAAATATAATGATACATATATGAAAAGACAATGTTCCTTAAAGATATTTCTTTGGATAAAGGAAAGCAAAAGTAGAAAATAATTCCATGCCTTAGATAATGGATTTATGTTAGAGGCAGAGCCAAGATTTGAGGTTTATGGGTTTTAAAATTGTCAAATCGAACCTGTAGCTCATTTTAGTTATTGGATTATATTCACAACGAAATATCTATATATATTTAATAAATTTTCTAATACAAATACAGTATTTAAGCTACAACTACTGGTTCGTCCAAATTTATATCTAATAAATGATTTAAGTTTATAATAGAGGCAGTCCAAACATTATTTATATATCACTGTTTTCGTACAGTTTAACCTTTGATAGTAAGTTTACTATCATATTTATCGAGTTATGATTTTATGGTTATGGTAGAACTTTACTTGTGATTACCTTCTACGTAATCTGATTATGTTAATAATTTTTGTGTTTTTCCGTGCATAAACTTGATGTCTATGATAAGTTTCCCACCATAATATTGTTGGGCTAAAATGGCCCAAAGATACTTTTAACATGGTATGATATTTATCTGCTTTGGACCAAGTCTGCACGGTTTTTTCCCAAAAGGCCTCACACCATTAAGACATCCGTACACCTTATATTTCGCGCACACCCAACAATCTCCCCCTCGAACAATAAGTTCCAGGTGACTCACTAAGATGATTCACGGGTCTCCCCCTCGAACAATAAGTTCCAGGTGACTCACTAAGATGATTCACGGGTCTCCCCCTCGAACTAAGTTCCATGTAACCTTTTGCCACGATTCAGGGGTGAATTTTCGAGTTTCACAACTAGCTTCTTCTTGTGTGTGCACTGCTTCGTACTATCACTCTGCCATCTCCATACTCGTCCCGCCGAACCTGGGCTCCAATACCAGTTGTTGAGCTAAAACGATCCATGGTATGATATTGTCAGCTTTGGGCTAAGCCCGCACTGCACGGTTTTCCGTAAAAGGTTTCACACCATTAAGAGATCCTTACACTTTATATGTAGGCTCCTGATCTTTTCAGCTATTAATGTGAGACTTTATTCGCGCACCCAACAATAATACCAGACTTTCTACAGTATCCGTATAACTGTTTTTACGGTTAGTTAATACGTAAATTAATTGGGTGAAAGGCAAAGATACTATTCCTTGATTTTTCATGAAATTTCCTTTCGTTTAGTGGGTAACTACTTTTGGAGACTAAAAACCATTATAATAATAAATTTTTCAAAACTTTAATGATGTGAAGTCAATGTTACTGATACAAGAGATGTAGAGGAATATAGAATAAAGAAAAGTTTATATATTCTTTAATTAATTCATAATAAAATATGAATTAATGTTACGACAAGTTCACATACAAGTCACATTATTTTGTTATATTTATAGTTGTGCTGGTCAGGGGCGGGTATGAGACGAACTCAATTACATTTGTTTAAATTCTGTATTTATATTAGAAAATGTATTATATATATATATATATATATATATATATATATATATATATATATATACTAGTTTCTCGGCACGTGCGTTGCACGTGTGTATCAAATTCATGAATATACGTTATTGCAAACTAACATTAAAATTATCTATATAAAGTTTTTTACAATTATAAGTATACATGAAAGAATAGAGTATAAAATTTTTGGAACGCTCGTTGAGGATCGTCATCAATTGAATTATTCGTCCGAACCTACAAATATTAACAATCAAAGTGTAATTACATACATGTGATTTTAATACTTATTTATTTATTTGAGGTTAGTAAGTTACAATTAATTGTATCTCACCTAATACTTCCTTGTAGACGATATTCTTTGTGTATTTTCCTTCCATCCATTTTGGTTGTTCTGTCATAACCAACACTTTTGTTGTCGACATTGATATCCCTCTTGATAGTGCAACGTAAAGTTGTCCATGTGAGAAAACATGTTGTGGTAGATACAATCCAACATTGGGTATTGTTTGACCTTGTGCTTTATTTATTGTCATTGCAAAATATAAGCGTACAGAGAATTGTTTCCGCACGAATTTGAAAAGATATCCTTCATTTTCAGGTGGACTAAGTTGGATTCTTGGAATAAAAACATGTTTCTTAGCTGATTGATCTGTTGTAATTTCGGCATGTATGACATTGTTGTCAAATCCTCTACAGATCATCCTTGTACCATTACATAAGTCATTTTAAAGGGTCCAAATTTCTTAGTAGCATGATTGGGGCATTTTCTTTCAATACTAACCTATTTAAGGAAATATAGATATGTTAAATCATATATATATATGTATGTATATAAAGTTCATGTAATTGTTTAAGAGAAAATTTAGTGACATAATAGGTTTGACGTTTTACCTATGTGGAGGAAGACCATTCGGTGTTAAAGTGTTGAGGTATTCTTATTGATAGTAATTGTTGGTATCATCTTCTACAGAGTCAAAACTAATAAATATCTTGCTTTCACCAGGAAACTTGGCTATCAACATTTCATTTAGTTGGTCTACAAATTCATTTCTACTTGCTAAGATAGCTCTTTCTGTTATAAAATGTGCAGAACTTGAATTTTGATGTAGTGATGGAAATATTGCTCTTATCAAGGATTCCTCTGGTCGTTCATCACTATTGTGTTTGACAATTATTTGTTCTGGAAGGCGTATTAAGTTATCCTTTACTGTTTGCTCATCCCCATTACCAACACGAAGTAAGAAATTACTGAAATTTGGATATGCTCTTGCTCTCATATTTGTTGTGAAATGTATCTTTTCCATTAATGGCCATAAATATGATTTCACTAAACTTGCATTAACTGTCTCCGCTCTTGTAGATTTTGGAACTACTGGCAATACTTGTCGGAAATCGCCTCCAAATACCATAACTTTTCCACCAAAAGGTACATTGAGATCCATTATATCGCGAAAGCTCCTGTCAACTGTCTCAATTGTTTGACGCTTTGCCATGGGTGCTTCATCCCATATTATTAATTTTGCTTCTCTTATTAACTTAGCAGCGCCGCTTTGTTTTGACATTTTTGTCATAGTTGTATCATTTGTTTGAAGAGGTATGTCAAATCTAGAGTGAGCTGTACGACCTCCTGGTAATATTGCAGTTGCTACACCACTGGTTGCAGTTGCCAAAGCTATCATACCTCTTGATCTTACATTTGCTAGTAATGCACGATATAAGAATATTTTTCCAGTTCCCCCAGGTCCATCTACAAAAATAATCCCGTTGTTCCAGAGTCTACACTATGTAATATGGTCTTAAAAGCTTGTGCTTGTTCATGATTCAACTTTGATTGTGCCTCATAATCTTCTACATGTACCTTTATGGATATTTCTTCAATTATTTCTCTACATTCTGAATTCTTTTTTTGGCATGAATGTTGGTTGCTTTTTGGTAAATCATATTTTTCAACACTTTTACCCATACTCTCCAGATAATAATTAACACTTTGTAGTGTACATTGGAGTTGAGTAGCAGGTGAATTTGCATGCATTCTTCGAAAGTCTTCTGACATATCATCGTAGTATGTTTCTCATAGATTTCTAATATCCGTTGGATTGCAATGAACTAAAATTGTTGCAAATAAACATCGAAGAGCTGATGGCATTTTGAAGAAGACAACCTCACGCAAACATTCAAAAATGCTATTATCTGATTCTAATAATCCTCTTTGTTTGGCTGCTTCTTTGAAAGTATCACATTTTTTCTCATTAACAATTAACAAATTTTCAAATGATAATGGTCCTCTAACGTGGTTCAGTAATAATCTCTCGTAATATCTTTCACCTTCTCGGGGATTAGCTATATTATTGATTTGTAAATGTTAATTAGCATAATGTATTAATTAAATAATAATTTGAATTTAAGTATTAGTTGTCTTACCAATAGCAATCCGTCCAATCACAGATCGTGTTTTTCTTTTAGTCCAAATTTTGGGCTGCGGATTCCAAACATAATGCTCTGGAAATTCTCTGTAAAGATAATTTCGTGCCTCATCCTCTATTGAGCACATCCTGAAATACTCGGTGAGCATAGTATGTTTTACAGTGTCTGAGGCCATCACATTTTTGAGATTTTGCTTCTTCCAATAGTACACTAAAATATGTATACAATAGTAGCTCATAAATATTTATGTAGTTGAATAAAAAAAATTGCTATAAATTTTGCTATATGTGTTAGTTAATTTTAGTACCTGCTTGATTGTCGGGTAGATGTAGTTGAAGTGTCACGACCCCAAATCCTAACAGGCCGTGATGGCGCATATCGTGGTACTAGGCTAGCCAACCATCACCTTACTATGCGTTTATTCAATTATAACAGTTCACAATTTAATAATAAGCATGCAACCATAGCACAAATAATATAATTAAGTCTTAGCGTCCCCATAATATTCTAAATAACCTCCCAAGAATTGGAGTCAATAGTCATGAGCATCTATAGAAATAAATCTAACTCTTCTAAAACTATAATATGTGTCTCTGAGTCAAATGCTAAAAACATAATAAGGAAGGGAAGTGGAGAAGCTGTGGACGCTGGACAGCTACCTCGAAATCCCGTAAATAACTGCTAATGAACTGAGATAGCTACTGCTCCGAACCGTCAACTGGATCTGTGCACAGAGGCACAGGGAGTCTTTATGAGTTCACCAACTCAGTAGTAATGAAAATAAATCACAGTCTTAGTAATATAAACATACAGTACAGATACACAATTCCACAAACCAGTAAAACACCAAATCACCATGTAGTATTTATCAATTATAAGTTCGAAATCAGTTTTCAGAAATCTCTTGAAAACAAGAGCAATATCAGTATATCTCAATAAAATTCTCAGTAAAACCAGTTTGAAAACGAAGTAAATCATAGTTTGAAAACTCGGTAAAAAAATCTTCATAAAACTGCCCCTCGGGCCATAATCATTTCTCATCACAATATCTTTCAGTATTAGCCCATCAGGAAAACTCACCATCACTCTGCCCATCAGGCAACCTCACAATCACTCTGCCCATCAGGCA